>JAODAL010021288.1:0-67441 GCA_025379985.1 Phyllomedusa bahiana | reverse complement strand
TTTTAAAAAAATTTTAAAAATGGGGGCGACTTGATTTTTTCTAAGGCAACAAAGTAGGTTTTACAGTTAGACTGTTTTAAAAAACAAGGCTCACTGGAACTTATTTTTAAAAACTGTCTAAGCATATGACTATCTTTGCTGCCCACTGCAACCGATCAATGCTCAGCTGTTGTTTCTTTTACCACTCTGGAAAAATGAAAGCTGAGCTCTGATTGGATGCTAGGGGCAACAAGGGCAGCTTTATTCTTAATCAGTGTTCATAAATTAGGCCCTATATGTTTTAAAGCCTGAAAGCCTTTTTAGAGCCAGAAGAATAGTTACACTAAACTGTATATCATTACATTCTGCTCTGGATAAGAATGCACCACATCTTATAAATATGTAAGTAGTATATAATATTTTATTATTTATTTGTTATTTGTATATGTATATTTTTATTTATTTATTTTTTTGTATATCTATTTTATATTATATATATATATATTTTATATATTTATATATTTTTATATATATATATATTGTGAGAAAGTGACAGGGGGAATAGTTGACGGTAGATATATTTCTCCAAGAGTACTCTCCTATGCTGTCTTAGGCGGTACCTGGGCAGATGCGTGTCACTGAGGTGCCTGGACTCGGTGAAGGGAAGCCGATAGTCTTGTGTGTCAGTAGCACTATGCTACTGACATGTTTAGTATAAGCATAGTTGCCAACTTTTGAAAATGAAAAAGCAGGAGAAATTAGTGGGCGTCGCGCATAGCGCGCCGCGGCAAAAATTTGCATGAACATGCCCATCTTGATGGTATGCCACGCCCCTACAAAAAGCCACACCCACACCACCTAACTGACTAACGGCTTTGGAAGAAAGCCAGGTAGATGCCCTAATGGCCAGGTAGTAGCCCCTATAACCAGGTATTTGCCCCTTTTTCAGGGGAGGTAGATGCCCCTTGTAGCCAAATAGATGCCCTCTCTGTAGTCAGGTAGAGCCAAATTTGTAGCCAGGTAGATGCCCCCTTTGTTAGCCAGGTAGATGCCCCCATTGTTTTCCAGGTAGTGCCCCCATTTTTGCCAGGTTGTGCCCCCCTTGTTGCCAGGTTGATGCCCCCATTGTTTGCCAGGTAGTGCCCCCTCTGTTGGCCAGGTAGATGCCCCCATTGCTTTCCAGGTAGTGCCCCCTTGTTGCCAGGTAGATGCCCCCATTTTTTTCCAGGTAGAGCCCCCATCGTTAGCCCTGTTTGGCCCCCACCGTTAGCCAGGTAGTGCCCCCATTGTTAGCCAGGTTGTTTGCCCCCTCTGTTGCCAGGTAGACCCCCCATTGGGAGCCAGGTATGCCCCAAATTTTAGCCAGGTAGTACCCCCATTAGTAGCCCGGTAGTGCCCCCCCGTAGTAGACAGGTAGTGCCTCCATTGTTGCCAGGTAGTGCCCATTGTATCCAGGTATTGTTCCCCATTGTAGCCAGGTAGTGCCCCATTGTTAGCCAGGTAGTGCCCCCTCTGTTGCCAGGTAGTGCCCCTTCTGTTGCCAGGTAGACCACCCATTGTTGCCAGGTAGTGCCCCCTTTATTAGCCAGGGAGACCCCCCATTGTTAGCCAGGTAGACCCCCAAATTTTAGCCAGAAAAGTGCCCCCCCAAAACTAATAAAAATAAAAATAATAAAATCCAAAATTACTGACCAGGCTCCTGCAGAGCGGCCGCTCCTGGACATCTCCTCAGCAGTGTCACAGGCGAAGTGAGTGCAGCCGCGCGTTACTTCCCCTGTGACGCTGACCTGTATGTACGACGCACAGCGGCGCCGGACATACAGGGAGAGGAGGCAGGAGGGAGCGATCCCTTCTGCCTCCTCCCTGCTCAGCGAGGGTTCCGGGCGGGTGAAGCGGGTGCAGCGCCCGCTTCACCCGCCTGTGGAAACGGACCGGCGGCGCCAGCTTATCGCACCAGCGCTACTCCAGCGCCACGGTCCTTTAAAGGACCCCCGCCGCCTGCTGGCGGCGGTAGGAATGTCAACTCCCCCGGAAGGGCGGGAGGGGGCCCCAAATAGCAGGACCCCCCCCCCGCCAAAAACGGGAGAGTTGGCATGTATGAGTATAAGCGGTTCCAATCCGCTTGGGTCCGGGTCGGCTTTTCTGGAGTGGTCAAAGAGCCGGGTGGGGTGGCCACTCCCACGCCCCAGGTGAGGCTGGTCTCAGGCCTATAAAGCCTGAACCTACAGGCCTGTGTTTGGTGCGGGTGTCACTCTGAGGAAAACCTTGCTGTGAGTAACAGACGCTGTCTGCTTTTCAGTATAGTGAGGGAAAATACTATTTGTAGGCAGTGCTCAGCCGAGCAGGCGTTTATTTCTGTTCAGCCTAAAGTTAAGGCTTGTTTTGTTTTCTGTAAAGTTCTGCTTAATAAACCCAGGCAGCGCCTGGAACTTGAACTGATTTCTGTGTCACTGTCTCTGTCTGTGGAAGCCCTGTTTGCCTACCTGACGCTAAACCTACACTATATATATAATATATATATATATATATATATATATAATTATATATATATATATTATATATATATATATATATATATAGTGTATTTATAGATAGAAAAAGTTTTATAGTGTATTTACAGTGTATTTGTAGATATAAAAAGTTTCTCATTTGTTTTCAGTGTTTTCCACATAGATGCTGTCGACACTATGCAATGCAAATCAGCACTGAAAAATTTGCCTAGTTTAAAATATTGCACCATACATATTACCTTCATACTGTTATCAATATTACCACTACTATAATAGTGACTACCAGTTGTACACAGGCTCTGCAGATAAATAATTAATTACAGTGCAGTTACATTTAATGACTAACAGGCAATGTTATTTTCTGATGAGAGCTGTTCTTTTTCCCTTTTCTTCTCCATCCAGTCCAGATCGCCATGATGAATTTTCCCAGCATCCACTTGTTCCTGCAGAATTTAGCACACAAACACCTGAGATTCCTTACTTTTCCAACAGCTCCCTACCCGTACTACATCTCTGTACAAACTCCCCATCCGCAGCACACAAATCCTAAAAATCAACCTCTTGTGTCCCAAACATTAATAATACATCCAAACAGTAATAATTCCCCCAGACGGCTGTCACGAGATGCAGTTCGGGCTGCGGACGCACTCGGTCCCCGGGGTTCCCCCTTGCGCCCGTAGCGAGTGGCGCCGCGGTCCGCATGTCGGTCCGCGGCCGCACTCGCTCATTCGGACGCAGCCACTTACCCGGCCACGCTCCTGCTTCCCCGCGCCTGGCTGCCAGCCTTAGGGCGCGCGCACTCTCCTACAGTTAAGGGGCCAGCGTGCTGGTAATTGGCTGATGCCGGCCGCTGACCCTATACATTGCTCCACCTTCCGGAAGCACTTTGCCGAATCCATAGTGCCCATACCTATGCGAGGAAGCCTTTTCTGTGTTCTGGTTGCCGATTCCGTGTACCAGTCCCTCCGGCTAACGTTCTCCGACCACGAACCTTCGCTGCCTGCCCTGACCTTCTGTCCCGTCCCTGACTACGAGTTTGCCTGCCGATTCTGCTCTACGCTGCACCTTGGCTACCACCGCAAGCAAGTCACATCAGGGGTAGCGACCTAATGGAATCCCGCTGCAGCACGTCCATCCCGCCTTGCAGCGGGCTCTGGTGAAAACCGGGACCCACTTAGACATCGCTCCCATTTGTGGCCCATACCACCGCTTGTGGTGGCCCAGTGGATCCGCGACCTCGGTTCCTTACAACTGCTATATGGACTCCTGTTTGTGCACCCAGTTTTAGTTTTTGTTGTGTCCTTATATAGTAGGTAAACCTCCAATATAGTAGGTAGGTACACCACACCTCAGGTAGGAAGATAGGTAGATGCCCCTTTTAGGTAAGTAGACCCCAATTAGGCAGGTAGGTCCCCTTATTAAGTAGGTAGGAAGGTTGCCTCCCCCTCAGGATAGATAAATAAGCACCCATTAAGTAGATAGGTATCTAACCTAACAGTTAAGTAGGTACATAAGTCTCTCATTAGGTAGATATATAGACCACAAACTAGGTAGATTGGTATAGGCTCCCCATTAGGTATGTAGATATATAGGGGACTCCCATTAGGTAGGTATACACTCACCGGCCACTTTATTAGGTACACCTGTCCAACTGCTTGTTAACACTTAATTTCTAATCAGCCAATTACATGGCGGCAACTCAGTGCATTTAGGCATGTAGACATGGTCAAGACAATCTCCTGCAGTTCAAACCGAGCATCAGTATGGGGAAGAAAGGTGATTTGAGTGCCTTTTGAAACGTGGCATGGTTGTTGGTGCCAGAAGGGCTGGTCTGAGTATTTCAAAAACTGCTGATCTCCTGGGATTTTCACGCACAACCATCTCTAGGGTTTACAGAGAATGGTCCGAAAAAGAAAAAACATCCAGTGAGTGGCAGTCCTGTGGGCGGAAATGCCTTGTTGATGCCAGAGGTCAAAGGAGAATGGGCAGACTGGTTCGAGCTGATAGAAAGGCAACAGTGACTCAAATAGCCACCCGTTACAACCAAGATAGGCAGAAGAGCATCTCTGAACGCACAGTACGGCGAACTTTGAGGCGGATGGGCTACAGCAGCAGAAGACCACACCGGGTGCCACTCCTTTCAGCTAAGAACAGGAAACTGAGGCTCCAATTTCCCCAGCTCATCGAAATTGGACAGTAGAAGATTGGAAAAACGTTGCCTGGTCTGATGAGTCTCGATTTCTGCTGGGACATTCGGATGGTAGGGTCAGAATTTGGCGTCAACAACATGAAAGCATGGATCCATCCTGCCTTGTATCAACGGTTCAGGCTGGTGGTGGTGGTGTCATGGTGTGGGGAATATTTTCTTGGCACTCTTTGGGCCCCTTGGTACCAATTGAGCATCATTGCAACACCTTGTGGAATCTATGCCACGAAGAATTGAGGCAGTTCTGAAGGCAAAAGGGGGTCCAACCCGTTACTAGCATGGTGTATCTAATAAAGTGGCCGGTGAGTGTATAACCCCCATTACAAAGGTATATAGGCTCATGTTATGAAAGAAGACCTGTTTGATAGATATATATGCCTCTGTTAGGTGGGTTTAAACCTCCGCAATTACACAGGCAGTTATACAGTCCACCATTTGGTAGATATATTTGTCCCTGTGAAGTATATACCTCCCAATTAGGTGGGCAGGTATGCAGCCCCAGTTTTGTTAAATATATACGTGCCTGTTAGATAGGTAGGTAGATACCCCATCAATTAGGTAGGCAAGTATATGATTCACCATTTGGTAGATATTTATGTCCCTGTTAGGTAAGTATATACCTCCCAATTAGGTAGGTATGTATTCAGCCCCCCTTTTTGATAGATATATGTCCCTGTTAGGCAGACAGGCAGGTAGGTAGGTAAGTATATACTTCCCTCCCCAATTGAGTCGGTAGCCCCCCCGTGACTTACTTTTTAATATAAGGTAAAAAAACAAAAAACATAAAAAACAAGTTATCTGTCCTGTTTCCTCGCCTGTGCAGCAGGATTTTTCAGCACCTATGTTGCGCGGGGCGGCGTGATGCAGTGACGCCATCACGCTAAGGCAGAGTGTGGAGCATTCACATAATTATGTTATAGGCATCTTATAGAATTCTTATCAGTGTGGAATTATGCACATTAGTGTTTCTTCAGAAGGGAAAAAGTGTGTCTGTAGTGCCTCCAATAGGTCAATATATTCGATGTCCAACTCTTGACATGTCCGTTTTTGTAAATAACTGAATGAATCAGCAATCCTCGAGCATTTTTTAATAGAACTCTGCATCAAGTGAGTAATTTGTTGTTTCTCAAGGAAATGTATGAATAAATTTACATTTGGACATTACCTTTCCCCTTGTCAAAAGGAGGTGTTTTCATACAGTGTGACACTATCGTCACTGATTGCGCTGTGTCCTTGGAGACCATGCTTATACAGCTCCCATGAAGGTGGTACTATATAAACTGAACAGGTACAGGCAGAGATTTAAAATAGTTGATTTTCAGGCTGTTTTTTTTCTTATCATGTAACAGAAAACTAAGGCTAAAAAAGATTCTATATAAGTGGAAAAAAAATGTTGCTCAAATTTCCTGCTGTTAGTCCATCTGCTATATTTTCTGGACCTATTTGTTTCTTACAAATGTGGTCAAATCACATTCTATGAACTGCAAAATAATCTACATTAAAAAGTTCAATTCATGAATTTGATATTGTATTAATGTGAGAGGTTATATTTGTCTGAAAGATAGTATGTACGTTCAAAAAAGACATAGGAATGAAACTATCTACACTGCACTATAAGATTTAATCTTGCATCTCGGATCCTGTTGTATTTGTAAATCACAATGAATATCCACAACATGAAAAAGGATCTTATACATCTAATTATACATTTATTTATTTATTTTTATGGAAACACTTACGCCATGAGTAAGATGGAAATGTAAATATGTTCTGCTATTTTTCAAACATAGCATCCACGTTAATAATTAGTTGGGAAACTGATGCACATCTGGTAGGCAGTTTATCTTCATTTACATATTGATTCTTTGCTGTCAGGAGAAACAAGACTAAACCTTGCATTTCATTACAATTCTTTATACCAATAAATAGAGAATATTAGGAATGCTGATATCTTACTTTTAACATAATTCGTACACAATACTTCTACATATGGTAAAACAAATTAATTGGCAAATGTTGTCTAAACTGTGTAACCACAAATAGCCCTGGCAAAAGGGAATTTCTGTAGAGTCCTGCAGATTGTTTTGTCACTATGTAAGTCTTGTCATTGCTGCAACTGATTTGTGCATTAACACGGCTGACCTTAGTCAAGAAAAATTCATATCCTTTAAGCTTTTTTTTAATTTTATTATTATTTAATTAAGAAACAAAAAAAAATAATAATCTTAAAACAGTTAAGAATACATTACACCCCTCAGTCTATATGTATGAGCAAGGAAAAAAAAAACATAAAACGTAACCCCAATACACAATGAGTATAAATTGACTTTTCATAATTAAGGGCTTTATTCACATACGTAATCCACTGCTCACTTTTAGCATTTTAACTATTTTTCCAGTTTTTTGCAAGAGATAATAAAAGTCTACCAATGAAACTTCTGTACCCTACAAGCTTATTATCTTCACCTATAGTACAAGTGATGCTTTTTGGAAATTGATATTGTAAGCTGCCGCTTAGCTTTGAGAAACCATTTTGTACCGTCCTGGGGTACTTAGCTCTCGGATCGCCGTTCTTGGTAGAAAGGTATTGGCACAATGACACCAGGCTTCTGTTTTAAACTGACCTCAGCCAGCTTTATTCAGGAACAGGATAACAAAGCAAACCATAAACGAAAAACCCCAGGCCGTCTAGCCACTAAATACACATATGCAGTCCCTCTATAAACACGGTCGGGACCTAACGTCCAGCACCACAAAACACAAGTGTACAGCCAACGTACGGTATAGGCTTCTCCTCAAGTCTGGGGGGTAAGAGCCTCTCTTCCTTTGCTCAGTATTGCTCCAATCTTCAGGCAGCAAAACCACACCCCCTGATCACCTGGAGCAGCAGGCTTTTATAGGCCTCCAGGGACCATCCAAAACCCTGTCATGGAACATGGGGAGTAGACACCCATATTGTCTACCCCCAATTAGAGCCGACCTAGAAATGGCTGAGACAGCCACTCTAACTATAAACGGCTGCCAACCACTTACTGTGGCTGATGACAGATATAGATGGCTCCTATCCCCCAAGGCCAGGTAACTTTGGTGGCATGTTGCTTGCAAACCTCTTGTGTTATGCCTAGTGGCAGAAACCTTCGACAGCCAAAGGTCATTCTGCCTTTGATAAAGGCCGTAGGTCTTTTTCATTTTGCACAGGCTCCCTCCAGGGTCAAAACTCCTACTTTGGGGCAACATCTTCCCTATACCTTCAGGGGCAGAGACAAAATTGTACACATACAACTCAGCTGTGGACTCATACCATGTACTCAACACACATTGGGCAACAGTTATAGCCACTTGCTACAGCTGGCACCAGGGCCGCGTACAGCCAGTAGAGGGAGTACCGATGAACGGGGCCCAGTGAAACAGGGGGGCCTGCGGCAAGCAGGCCCTCTTGTTTCATAATCTGGTCAATCTGTACACAGGCTCCGCGGCACTGCTCACCATCTTCAGCGGCCCGTGCGGCTCAGCGTGTGAGGAGAGGGGCCGCGCTCCAATCACAGCAGTAACTGCTCTGTACGTTACTACAGCTGCAGCGTCTGTCAAATTCTTTCAGTTCTCCAGCAGCTCCAGGGGTGACTCCAATCACAGGAGACGTAGGAGAACTGGAACGAGGTGAGAGACGCTGCTGCTGTAAGTAAAGAGCAGTCCTGAGAGTCAGAGTGCGGCCCCTCCTCCTCACACGCTGAGATAATGTGGGGCCCCACTGAAGCCCCCCTCTCTGCCCCAGCGACTCCCCCTTATGCTGGGGAGGGCTGTGTGTGAGGCTGGGAGGGGCTGTGTGTGAGGCTGGGGGGTGCTGTGTGTGAGGCTGGGGGGGGCTGTGTGTGTGAGGCTGGGGGGGGCTGTGTGTGTGAGGCTGGGGGGGCTGTGTGTGAGGCTGGGGGGGCTGTGTGTGTGAGGCTGTGGGGGGGGCTGTGTGTGAGGCTGGGGGGCTGTGTGTGAGGCTGGGGGGGCTGTGTGTGAGGCTGGGGGGGCTGTGTGTGTGAGGCTGGGGGGGCTGTGTGTGAGGCTGGGGGGCTGTGTGTGAGGCTGGGGGGCTGTGTGAGGCTGTGGGGGGCTGTGTGTGAGGCTTGGGGCTTTATGTGAGGCTGGGGGGGGGTTGTGTGTGAGGCTGGGGGGGGCTGTGTGTGAGGCTGGGGGGCTGTGTGTGAGGCTGGGGGGCCTGTGTGTGAGGCTGGGGGGCTGTGTCTGAGTGGAGGTGGGGCAATGGGGTTGGCAGAGAGCGGTTGATGTGGGGGGGCCCAGATGCTTCAACTGTATGGGGCCCTGAAATTTCTGATGGCGGCCCTGGGTGTCACAACCCATGCACCCCCTGCAACAATGATGTCATCACATTCAGCCCGCATGCTGACATTGCCAGGGTTACTACTGACAACCTCAATACCCACGCTATCATACCTGGTAGCCATCTTCCAAACACCGATTATCTTGTCCTTGTGCCTACTGGGCAGTGTCTTCAATATTTTGGGTCTCACAGAAGCAATAGACCCAGGGGCGTCGCTAGGCTGTTTTATTCGGGGCTCGGGCCCCGAATAAAACACCCTGTGCCCCGAGTCTCCCGGGCTCCAGGCCTCTGCCCTGGGCCTGGAGCACCGACTGGCCCTTCAGCTGCATGTGCGTCCGCTGGACGCACACTCAGTTGAGGGCTTCTGTGGAGCAGAGAGCGAGCGCTCCCTGCCCCGCAGACAGTGTCGGACCGCAGGTCCGACACAGCGGGGCCGCCGGGTCCTCACAGCGCTGAGGACCCGCCGCGGCCCCGTGCGCCTCAGCCGGCAGCGTCGCGATGATGTGATGTCATCGCGACGCTGCCTCTCCTCGGGCGCACAGCGCGTCATAGGCCGTGCGCCCGAGGAGCTGCCGGAGGAGCGCGGACTGAAGAGGACAGAGCACGCTCGCCGGGGGAGTTAAGGTGAGTATGAATGTTGTTATTTTTAACGCGTTTACCTGCCTCAGTGGCCCTATATACTGCCTGTGCCCCTATAAGGCCTGCCTGTGGCCCCCATATACTGCCCGTGGCCCCATATCCCTGCCTGTGGCCCCCATATCCCTGCCTGTGGCCCCCATATACTGCCTGTGGCCTCCATATCCCTGCCTGTGCCCCTATATGCCTGCCTGTGGCCCCATTTTCCCTGCCTTTGGCCCCCATATCCCTGTCTGTGCCCCTCTAATGCCTGCCTGTGGCCCCCATATCCCTCTCTGTGGCCCCCATATCCCTGCCTGTGGCCCCCATATCCCTGCCTGTGGCTCCCATATCCTGCCTGTGGCCCCATATCCCTGCCTGTGGCCACCATATGCCTGCCTGTGGCCCCCATACGCCTGCCTGTGGCCCCCATACGCCTGCCTGTGGCCACCATATGCCTGCCTGTGGCCACCATATGCTGCCTGTGCACCAATATACCTGCCTGTGGCCCCCAAATACTGCCTGTGTCCCTATATACATGCCTGTGGCCCCCATATACTGCCTGTGTCCCTATATACCTGCCTGTGGCCCCCATATACTGCCTCAGTGACCCCATATACTGCCTCAGTGACCCTATATTCTGCCTCAGTGCCCCTATATACCTTCTTTTGGCCCCTATATACTGCCTCAGTGCCCCCATATACTGCCTGTGGCCCCATATACTGCCTCAGTGCCCCTTTGTACGGCCGTGTGGCCCCATATACTGCCTGTGCCCCCCTATATACTGCCTGTGGCCCCATATACCTGCCTGTGGCCCCTATATACCTGCCTGTGGCCCTATATATCTGCCTGTGGCCCCATATATCTGCCTGTGGCCCCATATACTGCTTCAGTGCCCCTATATACCTAACTGAGGGGACTGCTATACCTATAATTAAGGAGTTGCTGGAAATGTGAGGATTCTAAGATATTTGTGTCCAAATCTGCAGGGACGAGTCTTGGCCGGGAGCAATCAGCATGAAGGTGTGAACCGGATGGAGAAGAAAAGGGAAAGTGAACGACGCTGATCAGAAAAGACGTCTCCGGTGAGTCACTAAATGTAACTGCAGTGTAATCACTTATATGTCTGCAGAGTCTACATACAACTAGTATCTACCACTATCTGGTCCCTGTATGGTGGTAATATATGTCTCTAGGGCCTGTGTGCAGTGGATAGTCACATGTGGGGGTTGCGTTCGGTCAGGGTCTGGCAGGATTATTTGAGCCTTAAGTAGTAATAGTTTGGGGTCTTGGTTTTGTAGGAGGGTTTTAGTAACAATCACTTGTCTGGTAGATTTGCTCCATGTGTAGGTGGATGTTTTGGTGACTGTTTAGGGGTATTGTCATATGAAGGTGAGAAGTTCTGAAAAAGTAAATTTGTCATTGGTGATTTTTACTGTACAGTGACTGCTGAGGAGATGGACGGGATCTGTGTGGGATGTGCAGAAAATTAGTGACAGGAACAGAAGGTTTTTCTCTGTAAAAAAAACATCCGCAGTTCACAATGAGGCGCGAAAAATGTCGTGTGAACCCAGCCCTACCCAGAAAAACACAAAGGGCCCGAGCCCCGGATGTTTTAGGACCCTAGCAACGCCCCTGAATAGACCCCATGTTGGACCCAGCAACCAAGCTGTAATGACATCACACCTCTCAGGGTTGCTATCTACCATGGCCCCTAGGGGTGCACCTGAGCCCCAACCTGCTGCCTGTTTGTCTGCAGTATAAGAATGAGACACAAACCTCTCTTTATCACAAGTCCTCTGGTCATCACTGACCATCTCCTGCCCTTTAGGGCCAGCTACATCCTCTAATTTTGCTGGACTCTGAAGCTCTGCCTCTTGGCTACCAGATGTCACCAGGTTTCTACCAGAGGAAATCTGGTCTACCTCATTGAGTACCTCAGTGGTGATATCTTCCGCTGCACTAGGACCCACTGTGGCACAATGTACCTCTGTGCCACCCTTAACCTGGAGGTCAATGATCACAGGGTTATAACAGACAATCACTACATGTAGGAAACCCCTGCTGATGATCTCAGCCTCATTACCAGGTGAGTTTCTAATGTCTGAGGACTTGCTCGTCAATCCATACACCTGACTCACAGCAGCGGGAAGATCCCCTTCATGAACTGTCTCCTCCCTTTCATGCACTTTCCTTGTATGATTACAGGTGGTCACTGGCACTCACCTGAGCTTTACAGCCCATAACAGGTATTTGACTTGGGGTGACCATCTCAGACGGCTTACATATCACTACAAGGCCACAAACCATGCATGCTCTGCAATAAGGACCTTATCATGATCCACCAGCAACCAATGCATCCATGGTGATGTGTTCTCTGACCTCAAGATAAAAGGACCCTCAGGAGCACATCCGGTTCTATATCCGCTCCAACACAGCTCCTCCTGCTGGACAGTGGCGGTTTCCTGCTGTCGAGTTTCGTTGCCCTTAGTAACTATGGGATCCCGGTAGTTTTATCTTCTGGTATTCCTGGGACTTGGCTCACAGTTGGGAAGAACCCAGGACCTCTTAGCAACAGGACACCCTTTTGAGCATGTGCCCCCCTGCAGACATCCAAAACAGAGGTCAGGCTGGTCACCCTTGGCAACAGAACCTCCAATCACAGTCTCTGGGCATTCAGACGACCGGCTAGGTTTAGTAACAGTCTTTTGTAGCGCTTGCTGGGTGGTCATATGGCGCACCCGCTCAAAAATATCCTCCATAGTCAAAGCAAAAATTTCTAAGCAGCAAGACAATTTCTTTACTGTGGTGCTTTTTTCCATAGATTGTATCTTGCTCCACTGAGGCAGTCTCTTTTATTCCCCAACGCAGCACAGTCTCTTCAGACACCAAAGGCTGCTACGGGTGTGTCTCTCTTCAGACAATTCCTTGCTCACACAGAGCTAACATCCAGCAGTCCTATGTAGACTGCAGCATTCCTATGCAAACTGCATTTTTCTGCACCACTTTGTGCACCTGTCAGTTAGTAATCTTTGCCCATCGCATACCTCCACTAATTGTAAGCTGCCACTTAGCTTTGAGACACCATTTTGGACCGTCCTGGGGGTACTTCGCTCTCAGATCGCCGGTATTGGTAGAAAGGTATTGGCACACTGACACCAGGCTTCTGTTTTAAACTGGCCTCAGCCAGCTTTATTCAGGCACAGGAGCCGACCCAGAAATGGGTGAGACAGCTACACTAGCTATATATGGCTGCCAACCGCTTACTGTGGCTGACGACAGATATAGATGGCTCCTATCCCACCAAGACCAGGTAACCTTGGTGGCGTGTTGCTTGCAAATCTCCTGTGTTACACCATCTAGTTGCAGAAACCATCCACCGCCTAAGGTCACGCTGCCACAATATTCATTGCTTCACTTATCTTTGTCACTACAGATTGCCAGTATTACAGCAGTTTATTCGCAAAAAATAAAGGAATCACTGCAATGGACCTCAATTGTTTTGTCCATCATTTTCCTGGAAATCTTGAGAAATGGAAGGACCAGGAGAAAGACAACATTTGACTCTTATCACGATTCACATCGCAGCCTCTGTCTTGTGCCTGCTCATGCCTGCTCTGCTATTGCTGCTGTCTTCCCGCTAGTATACTTGCCCGTCCCGGTGCCTGAACCTATGTTAATTCCTGTTTTTCCTGCTGTTGCATCAGTTCATTTATTTCTGCTTTTCTTGTTGCTTTCCTAGTCTGCTAACTTCATCCTACAGCTATATATCTGCAGTCACTGCTTCCAGTGTCCATTGTCCCTGTCTTGCGGGTTGTCATGTCAGGGGTAGCTACCTGGGGGTTCCTAGCAGCGAAGTCCGCTTTGGCCTTGCGGCGGGCTCCGGTGAAGACTCCGCTCCCTGGCGTGGTGTCCATCTTCGCCCAAGGTGATCATAGTGGATCCATACCTGTTACCCGATGATGGACATGTCAGTGCATACTTTCACCGCCTGTTTGTTACAACTTTACCTAGGGACATAATTTGAAAATATAGAGCTCCAAGCAAAACAAAATGAGCTTCACAGTATACTCTGAAAGCTAAGACTGTAGCATTGCCAAACTTAAAGGCCTGGATATCAGCACCACACATCAGGGAAACTACATATTCGAGGTAAAAAACAGAAAGCCTGGTTGTTTGCTACAAAAAGTTAGGTTGTACTTGCACCTTAATGAGTCCCTTAACCTATGGGCCCCTTGGCAGAAGCAACAGCTATAGTTAAACCACTTTCCCTTTAACTTAGAATTAGAATTTAACTTAGTATTAGAATATGTTTTGTGGGAAAGTCTGGTAGTAAAAATTAAGGGGGACATGTATGACAACTGTCTTGGTCTAAGACTTTCTTTGTTGCCCATAGCAACAAATCAGAGTGCCCCTTTCATTCTTTCAGAGCACTATATAAAATAAAGGGGAGCTCTGATTGGTTGCTATTGTCAAAAAAGAAAGTCTTAGACAAAGACAGTTTTCATACATGTGGCCCTAAATGTTCCTGCAGTACCCCCATAGAAAAATGTAAGCACTACACATTGAACAAAGGGCTGTCTGCATAATACAGGTTAGGACAGGTCCTCCAGGGTAAGAGACTCTTTATGAATTTACTCTCCACTCAGCTAAAAAGCTGATGATCTAGAACAGAGGATGCCTTGCAATAAACTTAGGGTTTTATAAAAGTGCATACAACAAGAAATTTTACAAACTGGTGAACTCCTCCAATAAGATCAGTACTGCAGTTTTTACAGAACAGGTGATAAACTTCTGAAAATGTTGCATCAGTTTGCCCTGAGACAGCGTAAATCACCCACAATTGGCTTCTGTTTAAACAACAGAATGACCATGTGAAGTTCACTACAATGGTATATTTGGGATACTCAATTCCCAAGCAGGAGCTGGGAAGAATTAATACAGAAACTGTGACTTAACTTTTTTTGCGGCTCATTAGCTCAATAGGATTTCAGAGAGGAAAATGGAAAAAGCAGGAATCAGTCTCCTAAACCGGGAGAACATTACCAGCAAAGACCAGCAAGATCTATCAGAAGCAGCTGATGGTGTGAGAGAACTTATTTTCTAAGTTTGTACCATGGACTGAGTGCAGCCTGAAAGTGCACAGAAGAACTCCAGAATGCCACTAAATGAACTGGTAGATTAAGTCACCCTCTAATACTGTGCTACTCTCCTGGTGTGAAGCATCCAACACCTGACTGCCAGCAAGGTAGGAAGCATCGCAGAGTTTAACTGAATGCAGGCTGAGACATTCCAAGGCTACAAGGCTGTACCAGAATCTCTGGGATCCTGGGCAAGATAGGCAGATCAGTGATGAAGAAAATAAGGGGATGCACCAAGAAACTCGTGGGTTTCCACCATAGGCAGCCTCTGTAGTAAAGTTTTAAAAAAAATATCTGTTTGTTGTTTCAGGAGAGCCTGTATTGATGATGTGGATCTAATTAATGCTTTAAATTAATTGAACCTGATACTTGTTTCTATTATTTTGTGCTAGCTAGGGAGATACAAATATAAGCCCATTGTGTGCTGCCTGAGGATGAAACAGAAATGTTTTTTTTCCATTTCAGACATTTATGGCATATTGATTAGAACTTGGAACTCCCATTGATTTGAGTGGAGAGTTACCACACAATTGCATCTACTTCTGAAGCAGGAGTCTAGAAGTCCTGTTCTCGAGATAGGTTTGGGTCCCACACCTATCTTATTAATATGCCATAAATATGTTTGATATGGGAACATCTCTTAAAATTTACCCTAGCTAACAAATTAGGGAATGTTCCTTAACCCATACTTGCACCCACATTTTTTGTCCTTATATTTTTATATGGCTTAGATAATTGTAGACAACTAGTAATAGTCAATGTTTCCTTAGTCCTAAATAAATCTATAACCTTGTCTTATTTATTTGGAAGTAAATTTTATTAAATCCTAGACAACTTCCCCACCTGTCGAGCATCCAGCATCACAAATCTTGCTAGTATCCAAGCATGTAAATTTGTAGTGAGTTATATCAAACTTTTTCTTCCTTGATGAAAACCAGATGTGAAGCCAAATAGTATGCCCACGTCTTCCTTAGTTTCTTTGCTTAATTGTTGAAACATTTGAATCCCAAATTTAATTTGCAAGAAAACAAAACAATAATTTAAAAAAATGGTTACTCCAAATTGGTCATTTTAAAAGTGTACAGCAACTATGGCAGAACAATTACTTTCAGTAAACTCTAACTTGTCTTATTTCTTTTTTGTAGTCCAACTAAATATTGACTTTATTTCTGAAAATACCGATGAGAGGAAGAACATTTTATCTATCAAGGCATATATCTGACTTATTACTATTTTCCACTTTATTAGTGTAAGAGATTTAGCAAGAGAAGTCTCAGTCTCAAAAAATCTGGTATAAGCAAACCAGAGAAAAACAACTTATAAGCTGTCTACACAGCTAAGTTAAAATATCATCAGAAAAACTTAGCACAAAAAACTGTGGTCGGATTTTGGATTTCCCGCTGGCTCCATACATTTAGGCTACGTGAATCCGACGGGAATCTGGCAGAAGATAGAACATGTAGACCACAGAACAGATTTTATATTGAGAGTTACACAGCACTGGTTACAGTCGGATTTTCGGCGGATTCTAAACACTAAGGGCCACATGTATGAATCCCGACGGGTCGGGGCGCACCTTTCCGCTAGTTTCCCGGCGGAATCTGCGCCTGATTTATGTCGGGGCGCGCTCATACATAGCATGTAAAGTCCGCCGCGCCTCGCCTGTGTTTTAGGCGCAGTGCGGGTCCGAGGCGCAGTGCGGCGCTGCGCCTAGGATTCGGCGCCGGAGGTAGTGCGGTCATACATGCGGGGAAAAGTCCGCCGCGCCTGGCCAGTGTGTTAGGCGCAGTGCGGGGACCGAGGCGCAGTGCGGCGCTGCGCCTATGATTCGCCGCCGGAGGTAGCGCACTCATACATGCGGGGAAAAGTTCCCTGCGCCTCGCCAGTGTGTGTGGGGCACAGTGCGGGGACATGGGCGCAGTGCGGGACTTAGGCGCCGTGCGGGGCTGCGCCGAAAAACAGTTCCGATGCGAGACAGGCTGGAACAGCGAGAAATCATTCCACATGTCGGTGCGGAGTATGAATCAAAAATCGCCTTTATAAAGGCGTTCAACATTCTCAGGAAAAGAGCTGAAACCTAAAAATAAAAAATACATAAAACAAAATCACTTTCCAATATCCTAATTCAAGAATTAGGATATTGGAAATTGCCGGGAAATACAGTAATTCAAAATCAGAAAGCTATTCTGATTGGTCGGCATAAACCGGCCAATCAGAATAGGAGCGACAGTGAACCATTAAAACCTATGGGGAAGTTTAGACCAATCAGAATCCATGGCGGGATAGTTCAAAATACTGTAAAAATGCTGAAAAGAGCTGATTGGTTAAGCTACCGGGGACTTGGCTAGCTCAGCCAATCAGAATAGGAGCGACAGAGACCCATTCTAGCCTATGGAGAATTATTGACCAATCAGAATAGGAGCGACAAAGACCCATTCTAGTCTATGGAGAAGTTTAGACCAATCAGAATCCACGGCGGGATAATTCAAAATACAGTAAAAAGACAGAAAAGAGCTGATTGGCTGAGCTAGCGGGTGCTTGGCTATCCCAGCCAATCAGAGCGCGAGCTACTTCTCCCATCTCTCCATAGACTATAATGGGAGCACTGAAATCTCGGCGCTCAGCGCCGTGCGGCATGAAGTATTAATCAAAAAATTATTTTTATTAAGTGTCAAACATTATCAGATAAAGAGCAGAACCCTTCTTTACAAATAAAGCAGTTAAATCCCGCACAACGCGTTTGTCGCCGAGACCGGCGCTACATAGGGAATTGCAATAGAGAGAATCGCCGGGAAATACAGTAATTCAAATTGTTTAAGCTATTCTCATTGGTCGGCATAAAGCAGCCAATCAGAATAGGAGCGACAATGTCCCATTATAACCTATGGAGGAGAATTGACCAATCAGAATAGGAGCGACAATGTCCCATTATATCCTATGGAGAAAAATTGACCAATCATATTCAAAGGCGGGACAGTTCAAAATACAGTAAAAATGCAGAAACGAGCTGATTGGTTGAAGCGGCGGGGGCTCGTCCAGCTTAGCCAATCAGAGCGCGAGCTACTTTCTCTTAGAGTTCTATGGGGAAAGGAAATTCTGAGCGCGCTCTGTTTATTGGCTAAGTTAAAAGAGGCGCCGTTATTTGGACCAATGGGAGAGCGAGCGACGCTCCTATGGGTTTTCTAATGCAATCTGAAATAAAACTGTACATGGTCGAAATCAAATTATAACACTACAGAAGTGGTCGCAATGTGTATATAAAACGAATGATAATATGGGGGTAACGAAAAAAATATTAAATCAATAAAATCATGTTTATTTCTTTATTTTCGTTAGCCAAGGATCAATAGTGTGGGTGCAACGAAAATAAATAAATAAACACGATTTTATTGATTTAATATTTTTTTTTCGTTACCCCGATATTATCATTCGTTTTATATACACATTGGGACCACGATCCTGCTTCTCGTTGCCTCAGACGGAGCATTTATAACAAAAAAAACCTGGTCTGCCTGTCGGAGCTGCCGAGCGATGCACTGCGCCTCGCTTTGCCGACTCGCCATCGTACATGCTTCGGAGTTTTCTAGCGCGCCGCGTCCCGCCCCGGAACGCCCACACCGCGCCCACTGCCCGCCCTTTCATGCGGAGCGCAGCTGAAAGTGGCAAACACTGCGCCTAACACTGAATCCCCGCGTCCGACAGCGGGATTCGGGCCGGGAGGCGCAGTATACGCGATAAATAGGGCGAAAAGCCCGTTCATACATGTGGCCCTAAATCCACCGTAAATCCGATCAAAGACCTGTGCTGTGTAGACATAGCCTTAAAGAATGAAAGTGTTTCAAAATGAGAAACCAGACAGGGTTAATGGTAACAGCTATATTGGCTTGGCCAAGAGCACAAGTTATCTTACAGAGGAAGCACTAGTACAACAGTCACTCACAACACGTCGGGCCACAATGGGGTGTTTTTACAGCTAAACAAAAATACACCAAAGATAGATAACACATCTATGCTTTTCCAAGTAAAAATCCTGTAACACAAATATCTCAGGATCCCAGCATCAGATGCCCACAAGGTTCACCTGTTAGAAAGCAGAATCTTAAAGAAAGAAAGCACTGATGTATAGCACCACCCTTTAACTACCAGGGCGGTTCCTAGGGGCAGACAAGGCGGGCAATGGCCCGGGTGCCACCCACAAGGGGGGCACCGCTCGCCTCTCTCACTTAGAATAAGGGTCCGGCAGCATTTCACTCAACACAGCCAGCAGCTGTAACCATGCATGTGGATCCCCTGTACCAGGATGTTTCTGGGTTTGGGGCCAGAAATCGTTACAGTTGTTAACTAAAATACATTATATATTGCTCTTGGACCCCATTTAAACAAACAAACCAAAAAAAACCTTATGGTATATTCACGCTTGCACTTAAATATGAATACAGCAATTTTATAGTCACCACAGGTGAATTGAAAGGTGCCAAAAATATCTTGTATTATTCGAATACATAACAGATACGTGTTTTTTGACTTTGGCGCACTACAGCTTTGTTCATTGAGGCAGCTTGCACTTAAATTTGAATACAGCAATTTTATAGTCACCACAGGTGAATTGATAGGTGCCAAAAATACCTTGTATTATCCGAATACATTTCAGATACGTGTTTTTTTACTTTGGCGCAGGCCAGCTTTGTTGATAGATCTACTTTGCAGTTAAATTTGAATCCAGCAATTTTATAGTCACCACAGGTGAATTGATCGGTGCCAAAAATACCTTTTATTATCCGAATACATTTCAGATACGTGTTTTTTCACTTTGGCGCAGGCCAGCTTTGTTGATAGATCTACTTTGCAGTTCTATTTGAATCCAGAATTTTGTTTTGATTTGAGGGATTTGAGAATAGCTGTGATTTGCCGTCTTTTAATAAGAGACTTTCCAAAACTCTTCCATACCTTCTCAAATTTTTATATTTCTGAACATGGAGCGAAATTCAGGTGGTAAGCAAGCAAAGAGGGGGGTAGGACATGGAGGTAGAGGTACGAGAGAAGGTGCTCCTTCCAGTGCTGGCGACAACACTCATGCCAGCGGATCGTCAGTTGCAGGACCGTCAGGCCTGTCATCGCTGGGTCAGGGCCCTGTGAATCTCAGTAACGAACAGCGTCGCCAATCTGTCCTTCAGTGGTTAATGCAACCTGCATCCAGCAGTCTTACCTCCTCGTCCTCCCAGTCACGGCCACAAATGTCATCATCAGCATCACCAGCATCCGTCCAACATGAAGCAGCCCAAATGTCAACTCGTGTACCACCACTGTGGATAATCCATTTTCTGAAGACCTCTTTGATGACAAAATGCGGTTGGGGTCAGAAGGCATGTTAAAAGATCAAGAGGCCAAAGAGGATGATTTTCTCTGCTCTGACGCCCAGTTACTGATGCCATCAGAGGAGGAGAAGGAAGCCGGTCAATCGGCAAAAATCCGGGGCGGTCGGCAACGCCTTGCTGTCCTCTTGCTTGTAGCCGCAGCTCCTGGATGCAGAATGTCAGGACGACGAAGTCACCTGTGTTGATGATGTGATGACGACATTGCGGATCCAACGTGGTCTTTTCAGCGAATTTGCTTGCGAGCGCTTCATCATGGCGAGGAGGAAGAAGATGGGGTAGTGTCAGTACGGGTTCCGCCTCAAAAAGGGAGAGGGCGGTCGCAGAAGTCCGCTGTTTATGATTCCACCAGCCAGGGTTTCAGCGCAAACCCGCTCATCGCTTATCGCGTCAAAAGGTCCAGGACCTCTCAAGCCTAGGCCTTCTTTGTACCAGCCTCTGATTAAACCCAGCTATGTCATATCCCTATGCTGTAAAGCATAAGTAGAGGCAAGAATCTTAGGTGTTTAACCACCAAGAAAATGTCTAGTCACATGCAGCGAATACATGAGTTGAAATGGAGGGAACACAGCTGCCCATGTCTCTCAGAGTCATGATCAGGGATCAGCCTCCGCTTCAGCCTCCACCTTCGCCCGAGTACCACCAGCCCCAAACCAGAGAACCATTCCTACCCCTCCCCCTTCCGCCAGTTTGACGACCTGCACGCCGTACAGCGGCCAGTCTAGCAGCCAGCCTTCTGTCTTCCAGGTTTGGGAGCAGAAGAAACACTTTAACCCAAACCTCGAAAGCCAAAGCCTGAATGTCGGCATTGCCAGGCTTTTGGCCTTGGAAATGTTGCCTTTCCGTCTGGTAGACACAGATTGGGTTCCGCCACGCCCTGGCCCTTGCCTGCCCCCAATCCCAGATGCCGAGCAGCATTCTTTGCCAGAAAAGCCTTTCCCTGCACTGGCCCCCACGTGTATCTAAAATTTCAAGGGGCGTTGTCTGCATCTGTGGCCGGAAAAGTCCATCTGACCACCGACACATGGACTAGTAAGCACGGCCAAGGCCGCTATATCTCTGTGACAGCTCACTGGGTGAGCTGGGTGGATGTCTCTGGGGGTGAAGGTGGCTCTCAGGCTCGGCGCACGCGCTTAAAAAACGCAGGGATGGTGCAGGGTTATTTCCCCCAACGTCCTCTGGTGGAATCACGTGCCAGAGAAACCAGGCCGTGTTGAAATTAATCTGTCTTGGGGGACCGTCCACACAGGTCAGGAGCTGTGGACGGCTCTCCGCAACGAGCCCGGGAGCGCTGGCTGGGTCCCCCAAAGAACCCTTGTGCAGGCAAGGTGGTTTGCGTTAACGGGCGAAATTTTCTGGCCGCTTTTAAAGGGATCGGTAGGCTGGAGCACATCCTTGCCTGGCACATGTCATGAACCTTGTCGTCCAGAAATTTCTAAAGAGCTACCCGGGTCTGGACTGCCTGCTGAGGAAGGCTCGAAGTCTAAGTTGCATTTCCCGCCGTTCGCACCCTGCTTCGTCCCGCTGGCTGCGTTGCAGCGTCAGCTGGCCTCCCGTAAAACCGTCTCATTGTTGCGTGGCAACACGCTGGAATTCCACCCTCCACATGCTCCGCGATTGTGGCAGCAGCGCAATGCCATTACGCAGTACGAAGTGACAAATGGCCTGACAAGCAGCGGTGCGGATCGGGGTGTTGAGCCACCGAGAGTGGAGGCAGGTGAAAGAGCTCTGCACCATCCTTGCCAGTTTTGAAGAAGCCACCAAAATGGTCAGTGCGGACAATGCGGCATTGTGGTGATCTTAGTTCTGGAACGATCGTTGGACACTGTGAAACAACAGGTCCCGCCAGCGACGGAGGAAGAGACGGACACAGATGCAGACACGGAGCCTTTTTTCTCCGTCAAATCCACAAGGCCCGACAGTTTCACAGTTTCACAATTTCATCGGTCTTCATTAGGCAGTGGTTCGGGGTCCAGAGTTTGTGCAAGGTGGCGCATCAGCTTCAGGGTGCATCATCTCAGGAAAGGGTCAGGGCGTGTTGAAGCTGTGCCGGAGGCAGCGGAGGAGGAGGAGGGGGTATTCCTAGACACCGATGTTAGCGACGTCCCTGCCTTGAAGAGGTTGGCGCGAATTTGAGGCGGAGGAGGAAGATGAGGAAGATCAGTTTGCTAGTGCCCTCGACCAGAGGCTTGGGAAATCAAGGCTCCATCTCTCACATGGTGCTTGGATGCTCCATTTTTCCCCCACATGATCCTCGCATTAAGGCCATTAAAATGAACAACAAATTGGGTGGCCACCCCTCCTGGATCCCCGGGTACAAAACAAAACTCAGCACTTTCTTCCACCCACCCCAAAAGAGAGTAAAAATAAGGAAATGGAGACCTTGCTGATTTTATTTAATGGAGACATCTGTTGCGTCTGCTTCACGTTCCCAAATGTCACGGTGGAACAACATCAGCGACGTGACAGCAGTAGAATGCCCAAATAGGCGTAGCGGCAGCAGCAGGGGAAGTTGGCAGAAGCCCAATGGGGTGACCTCTGGCAATCTTTGTTTACCACCTCACCAACGCATGCAATGCAGGGCAACACATCCAACACACAGAGAAACCCGCTTAAGATCATGGTGCACGACTATCTGCGGCTCAACACTGTAGTTTTTGTATGTGTTCCGGACCCAATAGACTTCTGGGTATCCAAAATGGACGAATGGCCCGAGCTGGGCTCATCACGCCATAGAGGTGTTGTCCTGCCCAGCAGCCAGCGTCATATCTGAGCGGACCTTCAGCACAGTGGAGGAGTCTTTACAGACCAACGCATCCGGCTTTCCACAGATAATGTGGATCGTTTGACTTTCATCAAGATGAATCAGGCATGGATCTTGATGATGTTGTGGCCCCAATTCCGAGGTCACCCATTAGTTGCGGTCTACTTTACATTCCTCTTCAAACAGAAATGGTCCTCTTTAAAAATGTTTTTTAAAATGATCATTTCTTACTGCAATTTTTATTCTCTTTTCCCAACAGTTATTTTGCTGGTTTTGCTGTGAGGAACTGATAAAAAACAGCAAGGTTTCTTTACAACACTGTATTCCATTTACTCACTTTATCTTTAGAAGTTTGCATTGTCAATGGTTTTGAGGTATGTTGCTGTGAGATACAGCTATAATTATGGGTCCTTTGGAACAGAAATGTGGCTTTTAAGTGGCATTTCTCCCTCACAATTTTTATAGTGGCTGAGAAGTCATATTTATAATTTTTTGGTGTCATGTAGCTGTGAGATTTCAACAATAAACATGGTCCTTTGGAACAGGAAATGTGGCTTTTAAGTGGCATTTCTCCCTCAAATTTTTAATAGTTTGGGTGAGAAGTCATATTTATAATTTTTGGGGTCATGTAGCTGTGAGATACAGCAATAATTATGGTCCCTTTTGGGAAAAGGGAAAAGTGTTTCTAAGTGGCATTTCTCCCTCACAATTTTTAACAGTGGCTGAGAAGTCATTTTTTTAATTTTTTGGGTCAGCTGCTGTGAAATGCAGCAATACTACAGGTCCTATTATAAAAAAATGTTGTTTTCTAACAGACCATTTGTTCTTTTACAATTGTCCAAGTGGCTCAAGGGTCATGCTTTGAATTTTTTTTGGGGGATTTTGCTTTGAAATGCAGCTATACTACAGGTCCTATTATAAAAAAATGTTTTTTCTAACAGACATTTGTTCTTCAAATTGTTCAAATGGCTCAAGGGTCATGCCTTTAAATTTTTGGGGCATTTTGCTTTGAAATGCAGCTATACTACAGGTCCTATTATAAAAAAAATGTTGTTTCTAACAGACATTTGTTCTTCCCCAATTGTCAAGAGTGGCTCAAGGGGGATGGTGCTGTCAGAACAGGAAAAGGTTGGACACTGTTAATGGGGCACATTTTTGCAAAATGACTTGTTTTTGCAAGATCTTTAACATAGCTATCAATCCCTGTATTGAGACAAAACCCCTTTTTAAAACAATTAAAAAAAAAAGAAACAAAGACATGGGGGGATTCCATCCTATTTTAAAAATGTGTTTTCTAGAATTAAACTACTAAAAAACTTGCATGTACAAAATAGCTGGTAAAAAATTCTCTGAATTGTACAAGGGAGGTACAGGAAAACTTGACCAGATGTAGGTTATTCAGAGGACATGGAGTATGAAGCACTGACAGAGAACAAATTACAGAGACAATTTCCCAGCACTTTGAGTAAAATAAGAAAAAGAATGCCAAGAAAAGGGCACCTGGGTGGAACGGGAGCGTTAACCACCAGTATTTCCAAATAAGCTCAATTGGACCGCCCCTCATACGGAGGGCAAGCGAAACCCAGGACAGGGAAACAGTATATGTCCAGTGAAACTAAAATGGTGGTTGAAAGACTCATTTTTCCAGCACTTTTTAATCTGTGGGTCAGACAGGTTTAATGGTCATTCTGCGGTACAGGACAGATATAGTCAATGTCCAGTGAAACTAAAATGGTGGTTGAAAGACTCCTTTTCCTGGCACTTTTGAATCTGTGGGTCAGACAGGTTTAATGGTCATTCTGCGGTACAGGACAGATATAGTCAATGTCCACTGAAACTAAAATGGGGTTGGGGAAAGACTCCTTTTTCCGGGACTTTTTAAATGTGGGGTCATGCAGGTTTGGGGCTAATGCTGTGGCCAGGACAGTATAGTCAATGTCCAGTGAAACAAAAATGGTGGTTGAAAGACTCCTTTTTCGGGCACTTTTTAATCTGGGGTCATGCAGGTTTGGGGCTCCATGCTGGGGCCCAGGACAGGGACAGTATATGTCCTGGTAAACTAACATGGGGGTTGAAAGACTCCTTTTTCCGGCACTTTTTAATCGGGGGTCATGCAGGTTTGGGCTCATGCGGGGGCCTAGGACAGGGACAGTAAAATGTCCAGTGAAACTTAAATGGGGGTTGAAAGACTCCTTTTTCCGGCACTTTTAAATCTGGGGGTCATGCGGGTTTTGGGGTCATGCTGTGGCCCAGTACAGGTATAGTCAATGTCCAGTGAAACTAAAATGTTGGTTGAAAGACTCCTTTTTTCCCGGCACTTTTGAATCTGGGGGTCATGCAGGTTTGGGGCTCATGCTGTGGCCCATGGACATGTATAGTCAATGTCCGTTCAACTAAAAGGTGGTTGAAAGACTCCTTTTTGGGCACTTTTAAATCTGGGGTCATGCGGGTTTTGGGCTCATGCTGCTTTTCCAGGACAGGGATATTCAATGTCCATTCAAGTAAGATGATGGTTCAAATCATACTGCCTTCTGGCACTTTTTAATTTGTGGGTGATGCAGGTTTAAGGGTTATGCTGTGGTACAAGACAGGGATAGTGAATGTTGTGTGTCTTTTTTCTGTGGCTTTTACAACCTAAGTGTGTTGCCTAAGATGTAGCACTTATCCATTTGACTGTGTGGATGTTAATTCCAGCTTCCCCAGCCGTTTGGGTGTTAAAGAATGAAGGTGTTGTTGCTCTCTCATAGACTTTAATGGTCATCGCTCATAATCGACTGCTCACTATCGACTATCTTGTCGATGATGGTTGACTATCCACCATCGACCGATGTCGATGGCCAATGCAATCGCTCAACACTAATTCTAACGAAGTGGAATTTGTTTAGAAATTCAGGAAAACTTCGATTCTGAACAAAGTCGAAATTTGGGGTGATTCGCGGGAATGAAGCGTGTTTTTGATTGATAAAATGGCTGTAAGCACATGGCGTTACATGGGGCAAAGAAGTCTGGGAGGAAGAAAGGCGTAGCCCACATGACATGTGCAGAGATGAAGCCAATCAGAGACCGGCAGGATTCTGTGACTTCAACGCACTATATAAGTCCGGGCGCCATGCTCGCTCCTCACACTCCTCTCACTGTACTGTATAGAGTGCGCTGTGGAGCTCCTCAGCTCTTTTCCCATAAGCCATTGCTTTGTACTGTGTAGGGAAGCTGCTCCTGCTGCCGCCTCTGCTGCTTATGATATCTCATACTAAAAAACTCACTTTTATACAGCGATTTTTGGGGGGTGTCACGCTCGTCTCAGAGACTGCTTCTCTTCCGTTCTAATTCTGATTTTGTGGGGTATTGGAACTGAAGTCCCGTGTGCGTCCACTGCAGCTGCATATACATTTTAATGGTATCTGCTCAGTTCTGGAGCACAGTGAATATCCAAGTGTTATCTAAGCCTGTTCCTGTTGTATTTCAGTTAAAAGAAACAGATTTTTAAAAATCCAAATACCCTTAATTTTTCGTTGCTCATTTATTTTGCGCAATTTACTCCAGGGGTTAATTAAGCGTTGTTCTGCTGTTGTGGTCACTAAAAGAAACGTTCCTTTTCACCACCAAAGAAAATTTTGCCTGTAGCATAATTCATATTCGAAGGGTTTAAATTTCAAGTTTTTTTGTTGTTGTGTTCCGTAAAATACACACCGTTTTAACAAGCTGCAAAGCTGGTAATTGTTGGCAGCATATTTCTTTTGCGCACTTTACATCCAAGGGGTAACTAAGTATTTTTCTGCAGTTTTACTTAGTAAAAGAAACGTTCTGTTACACCGCCAATAAATAATGTTTGCCTGTAGCATAATTCATATCCAAAGGTTAATTAAGCCTGTTTGTGCTTTTATATTCAGGAAAATACACAGTGTTTTTAAACGGCACATACAAGTACATTTTTCCTGCCCATTTGTGGAGGGCAATTTATATCCAAGGGTTACCCAAGCTTTTTAGTGGGTTCATTTGGAGTCAAATACAGGGTGTGTATTTATCATATACAGATATCTTCATCAAACAGTGTCTGTACATTTTAGAACAAACAGTATGTCAGACGGAGAGGTGGCAGGCTCTTCACCTGCGAGTGGCTGTGGCGCAAACATTCCTGGAGCAGGCCCAGGTCACAGCACAGCAAGGGGATGTCGCAGCAGGGGTCACTCGGTGAGGCCACAACTGCCGCTGTCATCTAGCGGCCGTGTGTTGTTCAGCAACTCAATGGTTATTGATTGGTTGACTAGGTCATCCACTTCCTCCCGGATGACATCTGACAACCCCAGCCAAGAGTCGGTGGGAACGTCAGACACAACCCTTAGTTGGCATGGCCCTCACCTGTCCTAAACCCGCCTCTGTCCCATCCAGTTCCCTCAGCCAGAGATCTACTATGTGGTCTGGGCTCAGCGCCACTATATAGCGAGGATGAACAATTTGAGGAGGGCAGTCAGCAGCTACTTGGCAGCGAAAAAATGGGGCCAATATCCCCTGCTTCTTGCAGTAGGCGGCAAAGTATAGATGTGGAGAGTGGCATGGGAGGTCATGTTGTGAGGGGTCAGCCTCAGCATACCAAGACTGGTGATGAGGACAGCAGTGACGATGAAACACAAATCGATGATGATCTAGCCGACCGCACTTGGGAGCCAGGTGAAGCAAGGGCTTCATCACTGTCAGGAAATGAGGGCGTCAGCTTGCGCTTCAGGCAGCGGCACAGCCAGCAAGTGGGTTGTGTGGCCATGAGTCAGCAGGGTAGAAGCAGTGTGAGGTCAGGAGCCAAGTGGCCACGGGGTAGAAAACCAGCTTCGCAGGTCTAAGAAAGTAGCGGCACAGGGGCTCAGCGAGGCAGCGGCGGTAGTAGTCACTCAGTGCGGAGCGTTGACGGTAAAATCAGCTACTCAGCGGTGTGGCAATTCTTTGCTAAGACACCAGAGGAGACGGATATGGGTATATGTAGAATCTGTGGGCAGAAAGTGAAGTGTGGACAGGTAGCTAACATTGGCACTATGGCCCTGCGTCAACACATGCAGCGTCACCATCCGGTGGCCTGGGAGAAACGTGGCTCAGATGTGGTGGTCCATCCAGCCGCCGCAGCAACAGCATCAGCAGCGCCCAGTGGCAGGCATGCCGTTGCAGCCAGTCAAGGCTCCACCACCTCTTCAGAAGGGAGTTGTTTCTCTTTGCCATCATCTCTCGGTCCAGATGCACTCTGCTACCCCAGTTAGAAGGTCCGCTGGAAACTGGATGTGTGGCCGCAACTTGTCGAGTTTGCAGTGGAGAAGCTGTCCTGCCCGGCCAGTAGTGTGGCATCAGCGTGGGTGTTCAGTGCAGCAGGGGTAATCGTTACCCCAAGGAGAACCCGCTTGTCCACGGGAAATGTGGAATGACTGACCTTTGTTAAGATGAATCAGGCATGGATCGGCCAGGATTTTCACACACCAATGCCTTAGGCGTCAGATTACATCAGCCATGACGCCTCACCCAAACTTTGAGAAATGAGTCTGGGTTCAAACTACCTGCATCAGCCACTATTCTGATTCCGCCACCCGCCTGATGCCATACATCTGCTGACAGTTTCTCCATGTGCCTACCACCATCTTTACCAGGCACTGGAATTGCCACCCACCACCACACTCTGTCATTGTGCCACTCTATGACCTCATGCTGCTGTTGCTGGTGCCGTGACCTCCACACTGTGTCATTGTGCCACTCTGTGGCCTACTCCTGTTTTTGCCACCTCCAGAATGTCATTGTGCCACTCTCTAACCTCATACTGCTGTGGCTGCTGCCGTCACCTCCACCTCCTGTCACTGATGTTGCCGCCTGAGCCCTCAGCTTGTTTCTTTCCAGCTGTCGCTGCCATGACTTTATCAGGCTACATTCCCGCTTCAGTTTTTTGGTCAGTTTTGCCCTCTTAAGTGCCCAGGGAATTTTTATAGTGAAGCGATACTAAGAGCGGCGGCAGTCATATGCATGTCATACTAAAACACAGCATTGTATCAAGAACAAACCAAGCTCCCTCTGCATATTTAAGCATGGCACAACGTTCTACAGCACCCTACAGGCTCTCTGCAGCCTGGAAATAGCTGTTTTTTAACGCAATTCGTTCCAAAGCAATTCGGACCTAAATTAATTTTGTCGGAAAATTCGGCGAAGTCACCGAATCGAATTTTTGAGAAATACGCCCATCTCTAGTTGCAGTCATGTGCTTTTACTTACATCACTTTTCCGAGCTGTTCACTTCTGAACAGTGATTGAAATGAGAGTCACATGACCGCATGAAACCAATCAGCAGCTGCATCAATTAAGTGCCTGCTTGAAAGACTCGGGAGAGCAATTGCTGGAACTGGCACCAGAGGTAGGTAAATATAGGTTTATTTTGTTTTGTTTTAGTGGGGTCCATAGAGCATTATAATATTGGTGAACAAAAAAAAAATGCTTGATAAGTGAATAACCACCTGGCATCAGCTGTCTAGCCACCAATCTCTAGAGTGAGTGTATTAAAGTAATGCACCAATTTGTTATTTCTGCATTGTATGGCTTTGACATTTGTTACTACACATACTTATTATTAGCTATGTATATGTCCTTATTATTTATAAGTTAAATGACTCGGATATGTATGCTATAAATACCCCTGTTTTTGTTTAATCCATAGACCTGTACACAGTCAAGTTACATCAGTAAGACCCTTAGCTAATATCCAAAGTAACCACTGTGTGCAGTGTAAACAGCAGTATCTGGAACCATGCTGAATGTGGAGCATATCCATATGGCATTCCATAGAGAACGCAATGATCAAGGTGTTCCCACACATGCTCAATTGGGTTCAGGTCAGTGTTAAATATTTCTAGCCATGGGACATGTCGGATTGCTGAAAAATCTCATGTGCCTTAGTGAAGACAACCAGCGTGTACGGGTTTACATGGTCTGCAAACATGGATTCATAACCAAATTGGTTAAAAGTGCCTTCCACATGGATGAGTGGGTCCAGGGAAAACAGAACATAATGCTACCACCACCAGCTTGCCTTTTTCTAGCAATAGTTGCACGGCATTGTCCTTTGATGTTTCTAGCCTGGTACACCAATGTCCATCAGTTCGATGAAACAGAAAACATGACTTATTAGAGAAGGTAACCCCTTGATGATCATAGTAGGCCCAATTTCAATACAGCTATGAAAATTGAAGCCTTTTCTTCCAATGCATCTTTGTTTGCAGAGGTGTAGTTACCACCCGCCTACACAGCAGGGTTCGCTGAACTGTTCTTTTTTTTTACACAGGTTTTGCAGCTTCCTGGTTTATTTTGTTGATGAGTTGCTCCACTATGGCATGCCAGTGTGCTCTTGCTATTTCCCTGATTTGTAACAAGCAGAAAAATCATTAGAGTTTTGAACATGTGTAGATAATTAAAACTGAGATTGTTTTGAATTGCAAATTGTCAATGAAAATAAACCTAAGACCCAATAGGCAAATGTTCACATTTTAAAATGGATGTTGGGAGAACATTGCTGCTCATTATACTGGGGAATGTGTGTTCCCAGAGGTGTGCTGTCAAAAACTTTATCAAGATCCAGACAATAAAACAGGTATACAAAAACGATTTCTAGAAGAATATATGACAGTGTTTTATGATAAAAATACAAAATTGAACTTGATAGACAGAATTCAGAAAAATAAAACGTTGCGACAGATATACACAGAGTCATGGTCTTAACTGGAAAAAAACACAGGACCATTACCCATAATGGCATAAAGAAGTAACCCAGGCAAAGGAAGCAATTATCCTAAGTTGGTATATCAGAACAAAAACCCCTCCTAATTATATAGATCATATTAATTAAAGTAGTATTAAGAAAGGAGAGAATGTTGCTCACAATAAAGTCAGTAAAATCTGGAAAAAAAAAGGCATAGAACTACAAAATAGAGGGATAGTCCCTGTCTTTAAATCCCATAAGAGTGCAAGAAACCCCACATATTGCCACTATATTGGCTTTATGCAAAACTACATTTTCCTATCTTATCAGCACAACATCACTTGTTTATTAAACATTAAATAAGCATACAGCATACATAAAACCCTTGTAAGGCATTAAAGCATATAAGCTTTTAAAGTATTTGCCCCTTTCCTGTTTTTTTAATCTTTGGATGTTTGTCACATTTAAAAGTTTCAGATCACCAAAAAATTTAAATATTAGACAAACATAACACAAGTAAGCACAGAATGCAATTTGAATGACGATCTTTATTATTAAGGGAAAAAGTAATCAAAACCTACAGGCCCTGTGTGAAAAAGTAATTGGCCTCTAAACCTAATATCTGGTTGGACCACCCTTAGAAACAACTGCAATCAAGCAATTGTGATAACTGCCAATGAGTCTCTTACAATGCTCTGGAGGAACTTTGGGTTTCCAAGCATGAACTGCTTTTATAAGGTCATGCCAAAGCATTTCAATCGGTTTAAGGTCAGGACGTTGACTAGGCCACCAGAAAGTCTTAATTTTGTTTTTCTTAAGCCATTCAGAGGTGGACTTGCCAGTATGTTTTGGATCATTGTCCTTCTGTATAACCCAAGTGCGCTTCAGCTTGAGGTCATGAACAGATGGCCTGACATTCTCCTTCAGGCTTTGTTGGTAGACAGCGGGATGAATGGTTTCATTTATCATAGCAAATCTTCTAGATCCGGAAGCAGTAGAGCAGCTACAGACCATCACACTACCACCACCATGTTTTACTGTTGGTATGATGTTCTTTTTCTGAAATGCAGTGTTGCATCTATGCCATATGTAATGGGACTTACACCTTCCACAAAGTTCAACTTTTGTTTTGACAGTCCACAGAAACATTTCCCAAAAGTCTTGGGGATCATCAAGATGTTTTCTGGCAAAACTGAGACAAGCACTTGTGCTCTTTTTGATCAGCAGTGGTTTTCATCTTGGAACTCTGCCAAGCGGCCAAGTCTGCATAGTCTCTTTCTTATGGTGCAGTCATGAACACTAACCTTAAAGGGGATATATCGCTTCATCAGTTTGTGTGTTTCAATGTAATCTCAGTTTCTCAGCTCTTCAAATCCAGGGGCGTTTCTTCCCCTTCCATCTGGGTATTGCTTAACTGAAGGAGGATGACATCCCCCCATTCACTGTTCATGCTCGCTCCCAAGTCAGTGTGCTCCCCCTATTTTTACTATTTTGCCATAGACAAACTTAAACTCTATCAGTTCTCAATCTATAAAGCACTAAAACGTAACTTTATTATGTACAAGACTTAACCTCTATACACACTGTTTAAAAAATGGATTTCTAAACTCTCAATTTGTCTCATAAATTTACACCTTTCTAATTCTGAAAGAATAACTCCTTTTCTATTTTCAAATCTGGTGGAACACTACCTATTATATCAGCAGGAAAACCCTATATATACAGTGATTTGCTAACTGCAAAAAAGAATCCAAAACATCTTACTTGGGCAGTGGTCCCTAATCTGATGGGCATGAAGCATATAAGGTTTCCTTGTAAAACCCTCTGAAACGGGAAACACAAAAAAGAGAGGTAGAAAATCACAAATGTTTCACCAGCAAACTGGCTTCATCAGGGGATAGAGGTCCGGACCCAAAATTCCTCTTGTTTGTAGGTTCTCTCTTTATGTCAGTGATTTTTCTCCTAAAGTACATGAAAGATGACATTAAAACGTGTTGATGAAACATCTGCCATGACAATAAAGCCTTTGTGTGGATTTGTTACATATACATTATGATGCAGTGTCTGCCTCAGATCAAGGCATTAGTGCTGGAGGCGTTAAACTATTTTAATGCTACTGCACAAATTAGAGGGATTGTCTCACATGCTGGATGACCTTTTATTTTTATTAGTACCATTTTGGGATGCATTAGACTTTTAGAATGCTTTCTATCCTGTTTTTGGGAAATTGATGAGCAAAAATAGCAATTTTGTATCATTAGTTTCTATTTTTAATAGCATTATTTATGTCTTCATTGAACTTTTTTTTTATTTTCTTTCTTTTAACCATTTATCACCACTAGGGGACTTAAAAAAGATAATCATTTATTTGCTCATATAATACACTGCTCTACTTATGTAGTGTGTTATATTATAGCTATCATTGTAAATCTGGCAGGCATTCTCGTGAGCAGTACCTCTGGCAGGGCCTAAAAATCATACACAAAAGGCAGACTTAGGTATTTTCATTAGGCTCTTGGCTACCATGTAAACCCATCTTCTCCTATTGCAGGGAGTGCCAATGGGGTGACAGAGGAAGCCACCTCCCTTTAAAACCATTTACACGCCATGGTCACTATTGGCAGTTGTATCTAAGAGGTTAAATTGCTCAGATTGGAGATGTCTCCAATTGCAGCCATTAGGACAGGAGGTTGGCTGTTATTAGACAGCTGAGCCAAAGCTTTACCTAAAACAGTACATCGATGCAAGCTTATTTGTGCCTCTGCAATAAAAGACATATCATGTTTTTATTTTTAAAGAAAAAAAGTAAATAAATTCAATGTCAAAAGTGAGTATAACTCTTATCTGAAATAAATATCAGTTACATAAAGGAGAACTAAAATTATTCATGTGAAAATATATCAAAAGACACATAAGCCATTAATAGGTAGTGTGGCTGTTTCAGCAGATCCGGGATGGTTTTACTGGGAGTAGGCAAAGTTTTGGGTGGGTACCTATTCCTCATGTTCCAGGACAGGCTTTGTTCAGGTCCCTGGAGGCCTTTAAAAAGCCTTGTACTCCAGGTAATCTGGGGGTCTGGTTTGCTGCCTGAAGGTTGGAGCAACAGTTGAGTCAAAGAGAGGAGGCACTTACCCTCATGCAAGAGAAGAGCCGCCATCAAGTACCATGACATACAGTGAGAGTGCGTGTTTTGGTGGTACTGGATGCTAGGTTTAGACCACAATAGAGAGGCTCTCTCACGAGTTATAGTTAGTGGCTAGATGACCGAGGATTTTGTTTGTTTGATTTATTTGTTTGTTGTATATTGTGCCTGAAGAATTAAACTGGTTAAGGCCAGTTGGCCATAACTTGTTTCACAAAGGACGGCGATCCTAGAGTTAAGCGTGAATCTCAGGATAGTCCAAGATGTCAATCAGATGAGTGAGGCGTCACGATAGATAGATAGATAGATAGATAGATAGATAGATAGATAGATAGATAGATAGATAGATAGATAGATATTCTTCTAAAACGATTTAAGAATTGAATATTTATGTCTATAAACGATCTCATTTATCACAACTGTCTACCAGAGATATAGAAATGAAAGCTACACTCTCATTGGTTGATATGGGCAACAATTACATTCTTACTATTAAACAGTTTTAGTAAATGAGGCTCATTGAGTCCAATAACAAGTCCACAAAACTAATGAAACCCTGTGATGGCATCAACCCTAATATTATAAGTAGGTAGGTATGAGCATCATGTCATCCATTTCCCTTATGTTCCAGATGTGGAACCACTTGAGAATGACTACACTTTTCTTATTGTGTAGTTTTACAGATTACAAACTAGTTGGGGAATATCAAAATTGGGCAAAACTACCTTGGAGAGGAAATTTTTGACATTTACTATCTTTACATTCAACATGCAAAACCTTCTTACACATCATATAACATCCATTAAATTGGCTTGATAGGTTGTTAATCTTCTTTCCCACAAGACAGATCAATGTTAAATATTTACTGTAATCTAGCCTTTTATAGACCTTGAGTGCCTTACTTTGTGGGACAGTGGGTTATAAGCTAGATGCGCAGCTCTGAATCTTTAATATAATAAGCTAAGATGCAATCTACAGTTCTCAAGTCTTGTGAATATCCAAATAACTATTTATTTTCTTACTACATTTGGATGACAAGCACTATGACTACCTGATTTTTTTAAGCAGTTTAAAGTAGAGATAAAAATATTTGTCATCAAGTCCTTCAAGTCTGCAAGTCTGGAAATATTCTATTCTGGATTTTGTCCGTAAGATTTTCATCTGCCAAATTTGTCTGGTGACCATGATAATCCAGGCAGCTAAACTACTTGTTTCACTAAAATGAAAAGGCACAGACCTCCTCCTTGATTCAGTAACAGCTTAAACAAGTGTTCCATTTGTATCAATTTGAAGAATTTCATATAACTTTGAATCCAACACCCAATAATAGTTCCTTACATTATGGGGTACTTGGATCACCTATGGCCTTCAGGAAAACATGGTGATTAAATAATTTTCTATGTGCAAACCTGTGTGTTGCTTTTTGATCTTTTGTTATATTATGTTATATCCTTCTGAAGCCCTGCACGGCAACCATAGCTGTCCACCAAATCAGTATATCAAGAAAGATCATTAGATAATTCCAAACAATCCTTTAAGGGCAATATTTATTGTTAATCAATATTTACATCATTTGTCTTGGCTCTATATATACATTTACCGAAATTATTGGAGGATGAATATGAAAACGTCATTTATCAATAATCTTTGTAAAATCATTGTTTTAACTGTTACATATATTCAATTTAATGTTATATCAATAGGATGACTTTTTACTTTGTAAGTAGGTAAAAGACATTGGATATTTTATCTCCTTTGAATACAATACAAAGTCCTCTGGGGATAATCTAATGGTTCCAATTATATAACATGGAAGTAGATAAAACAACAGCTAATTGAAATACATAAATATTGATGTCAATTAGCTAAGAATTAAATGCACAGTTAAAAAGGTAAGTGCACAAGAGAATTAAATGGTTGAGCAGAATTATCTTTTGGAAAATGCAATGAATTAGTGTATCATTCCACAAAGACTGCATAATACATGCATCATTACAAAATGATTTTCAGTTGGTGAAGATATAATATTTAGATTACCCACCACAGTGAAAAAAGACTTCTTAATGGCATAGATCATTATCCAGAAATTCTCAGATATGCTTTGGGATTTCATTCAATTAGAGGAGATATGTCCTAAAAGTAATAAGAAATTGTAAGTCTTATAAAATAAGAATAAAATAAAATTGAACGTACAACACAAGAGACAGAATCTGTTTCAGTTAGGATAAAGCTATTTAAAATTGGATAACTTAATGAAGCTAACTATAATTTAATCATCTGAATAATAGCAATGTGGATAGTAATAGTTTAAAACCACCTGCAGTAACAACTGGTAGTAAAATGTAAATTAAAAATTCTCAGTACCACAAGTGATTAGTATCAATGAAGCATGGGATCTTGGTTTTATGCTTACAAATTAAAAGGCAAAATGGACTCATATCAGCTTTTCTGTGAGAAAATTTTGCTTTCCAAAGCAAAAATTTCTACTTTTTTCATCCAGAATATAAGCCTTCATTTCTAATTCATGACATGACTTAATTTTGCTGGAAAATAGCACCATAAATAGTTTTTTACAACATGATTCTTAGAGGTTTGTTTTTAATATTATACGCAGTAGTTATTATTTTCTAAACAGATGTATAATGACATGTGAATATAATGTTGTTTAGGTTTATGATTCCATGTAATCAAGATATATTAGAACATGTAAGAATCATTATTTAAGGAATAATTGCAATCTAAAAAAGCAACCTGTACTTTAAATAGAGAATTTAAAAATAGTAAAATTATCTATTTTAGAGTGGACACAATAAATAAATGCAAATTCCAACAGTGAACTAAAGATGAACTTTTTTGCTTTAAGATATCTAACGATTACAGATTACTTATAGTAGGAGAAAAATATGATGGCAGTATGTAGCTTTTTTAGCCTAAGCATTTATATATGCCAATATGTCTCAATCTTCTTCTGCCTGTGGCTAAAAAAAAATGAATACAAAAGTTACAATAGTGGTGCTCCTTCAGTTTTTCTTCATCTCCTACCACCTGCAGTAAATTTTGTTTGACTGTTGAGTATGTAATGCAGATACTGTAAGGAGAGTCAGGGAGCCTACTGTATTTCACAGGAGATCAAATTTGTATACAAGTTTGCAAAAAGAATAATGAACCTGTCCCTGTAACATGCTCCCTTTCAAAAGAGCAGAATATTGAGGTAATATATGTGCCTTAGAATGTTGCTGAAAATATTTAGACATAAAGTCTACAGTCTATTTTAAAAGTTTATATTCCCAGTAGGGCTGTCAAGGCTATGCTTACGGTACAATGTTGTTCTACAGTTTATGATTTTGCCTATATGCATCATGTCTTAAGGCCTTCATGAGAGAAGGAATACATTTTAACACATTTTCTTATTCTATCATTTAATTTAATTTAAACATATATTAAAATTATTCAAATTTGCATTTGTTCGCAACACTTTATTGTGTTGGTAGCAATCAGCAGAATTAAACTGAATAAAATGGAAATGTATTCATATGGATGGGTAGGTCCATCAATATGAAAGAATAATACTTCCTTTTTTAAACAGTAAGCTTCTCAAAGCATCTGCCTTATATTAAATACCACACTTCACCAATCACATATTAATTTATTTTCTGTATTCTGATTAAACAAGTAAAAAAGAGAAATTGCAGAAAGCTTAGGGCTAATTATCATTATTATTATTATTTTAGGACAAAATGAATAGAGGCTTTTATTTAAGAAATGGAAAATATGCTATAATTAACTTCACTTTTACAGAATATACTTCATAAGTGGGTTTTTAAAATGTATCCATGTCCCTATAACATGCAATAAGGATAACTCTTAAAAGGAAGCTAAACTTTACATTTCAGCTCTTTCCAATACAGAATGTTAGGAGACTATAATTACATACATTACATAATTACAGTCATTACTACTATTTATAAAATGGTATCTAGTAGTGTTGATCGAATTGTTCTATAAAAGTTAAGTTCTAGTAGAACTTCTCGAATTTTTAGAACTCGAACCGAACATTTTACTGTTCTTTTGAATAAAGTTCTAGTTCAACACATCATTTTCAGTTTCATTTTCAGCGGCTTTCTGCACTTTTGGCGGCCATCCAATCACCTCTCTGCACTTTTGGCAGCCATCCAATCAGTGCAGAGCACAGAGAAGTGTCAAAAACATCATCGCTGAAATCATATGACCATGATATATATATATATATATATATATATATATATTATATATATATATATTATTATTTTTTTTTACTGTATTGCCTTGTAAATGCAATTTTAAGCTCACTCTCTGTACTATACAGACTGCTCTTAGTTAGATAGCATTTTCCTCTCCACAGACATCAATAGTTAGGAAGTTTGGTATTGCTGGCTGCATCTTTCCTACAGGTAGAAGCTGTTATTTGCTGACATTTTCAGGTTCACATAACGCCTAACTCTCATATACATGAATATATATTATATAGAGTGCTTGGATTTGCTAAATCATACTCAATGCCCAAAAGTTCTGTTTTTTGCAGTTTTGGGGGTTCAGTAATTGTATAACACACCGTCTGAAAATCTCCTATGTGTCAAAGGGGCTTTTGGGCCTCTTCAGGATGCAAGGTAGCAGCTGCTACCACTGCACCTTCTATAGCTACACCCCTGCTTGCAAGCTGTCCTCCCTTTTTCAGTTAGCCATTGAAATTGATGAAGTATTTTAGCCTCTCAATTTTTTTCTGTCACTCTTAGAGCCAAATTTTCTTCACTAAGTTGTTCCACATATCCAATTTACTGTTATGGATTGTAATTCCAGATTCTCCTCACCTTTATAGGTATAAAAATTAACCATAACATCTTCTCCCATAAACTATAATGGGCTTTGAAGTTCAAGTTCGAATAGAACTTCGATCCAAACTCACAAAAATTTGAGGCTCTAATCGACCTGGAACGTTTTTCTGTTCACTCAACACTAGTATCTATTTAACTTGGGAAGGTACTATGTGATGTTACTATAGTGCCAACATGGAGGATTTTGCTACATAAAACAACTTGACAAGTTTAATATCCGCTAATTGACAGTATTTTGAAAAGGGGTTGTCATATTGAGACAACCTCTTCAATAGAAATAAACTACCTATTACATTAAATCATTCCAATATTTTAAATAATGTAAAGCCAACATGGAAAGGTGAATTGCTATCTGTAATCTCTTTGGAACCATGAGAGTCATGTGTAATTAAAATAAAACAAAATGTGCTATTCTTGAAAACTTAAAGGAATATTTACATCTGATTTGTTATCTTTAGACATGTAGGCAAAGGTAAATATTCATTCTCTCCAAATAAATTTCTGTTCTGATTTTGCTTTCAGATACAGCAGGTTTTTTTTTCTCTTACATGTTTACAAATAATTTTCTAGGTTATCAACCATGTCTCTCTACCAACATTAACAGGCTCATGACATCTTCCCGATAAGGCTTATCAGCAGGAAATGAGCTTAATTCTCAGTTTCTGTGCTTATCGGTTTCCAATCAAGGAGAGCTCTTGTGCTGTCCTATCAGGGCTGCTGAGCATACAGTTATTGAGTGTCAGTGTTAACTTTACATATAAATACACAGATAACAGTGTGCATGAAGAAGAATTGAACTCTTTGTCTTAACAACAAATAAGATTTTCTTGCTCACTTAACTGTATAATTGTATATAGAAATATGCTGAATCTCAGTTTCTCCACATTTGTATAATATTTTTATTATTACTACTAAATAAACCTAAATGCCAACTCAAAAAAAATTCCTCTGATGTCAAATACAGTTCTGCTAACTCACATTTATAGCTGACATCCTCCTTGGACAGTGTAATTTTATTTTATTTTTTTAAACCCCTGCATCTTCAATGTCTCTTTAACAGGCACTACTCGGAACAAGAGCTAGCAGAACTGAAATTTCAGTCAATATTGTAGAAAAGCCCACAGCCTGTACAGGAAGTGGGGGCCAATTACATTATGTAGCAAATATCTTGTGAAAACAGCCAGATGAAAAAAACCTTTAATGGGGTTTTCTCATTATTATCATATTTTAAAAAAAAAAAAAAAGATATGAATACATCCCCAATAAATATATGCAAAACTAGTACATGATAAATAAAGATGGTAATAGATGGCTACAGACCTGAGCAGTGCAGAAAGAATCAGCCAGAAACTTGTGGATAACTAGCAGGTGGACGGAGCTAGCGGTGAGTGGGTGGGACTAACACCAGCTCATGAACTAAGTGGACTCTTCACTGACAAAACAGGATGCAAACTGCTAGATGTGAGCATTCAGTGCTTTGGTACTACTGTATCTTACAGAATAGAGGGACACAGTGCCAGAAACTGTTTGTTTTTCACTAGATTGTGCTGTCCTCAGAAAAGGCGGAATAACCTTTGTGACAGGTTCCCTTTAATGAAAAACAAAACATGATTTGCTTACCTCCCTAATCCTCTGCTGCTGCAGTAAATGTCTAAGCAGGCTTTAAAAGAGCAGATGTTAACTGCTCGAAATGCGTAAGGTATCTTTCTGTGTGTCTTTCCAACTTGCCATCCTTTGCACTGCATTATGCATCTTGTTTTTATGTGAGTACTTTAATAATTTTTTAATATTTTTATCTACAAAAGGATTGTTTTGAATTGTGCTGGAAATTAAACTCTTTTTTCTATTCATCAAAGCCAGGTACCTGTAAGAGAAGATTAACAGGTAGGTAAATACCGTGGATCCTGCAGCATTTTTTTTAAGTCTGATTATTTTAAATGAAAAAAGGGCTGGACATTTCATTCAGGTTTTAACTAAAGATCATTTCCATCATAAAGAATACATGGATACATAAATAAAGTTAAAGTAAAAACAATTGTTTTTATTTTCTATTTGTATGTTTGTGTATGTTGCTTTGTTCGTTTAGGCACAAGCTGTTGTAACAAATGAGCTCAAAAACAATTTGCAAAAAAAGCCTATTCCTAAACTACACGATTGAGGAAAAACATGCCATTACCAGACAGAATTGATTTGATTAACATCTGACTTGATAAATTGTATATTAAAGCCGGACAATGTTACTGTTTTGGGGGGTATAATTATAGTAAAATAAACCCAAACTACATTGTAAGCACAGAATTGAAAAAGCCCTCCCCCCAAAGATGAAACTTTTAAAGTTGTTTATAGGAGAGAAATATTTTATATATTGTATACAACTTCATCAGAAATAATAATAATAATAATAATAATAATAATAATAATAGTAAAAAAAACTGATCCTGTTTCATAACATGCAGTATGTTACTTTTGATGCACGTTCCTTATAAATTCCAGACCATATGTTTACAATGTAAATCACATTCATTCTCAAAATTTCCCTCTGAAAGTGTACCCTGATTGTGCCTTTTAGATGTACTTTTCCTTTTTACTTTAGCGATTACTGTTGTTTCCTTCTACCCCTTATTATATGCATTTTTCTATCTTTGGAATACTCTGTCAAGAGCAACCTCAGCCTCATTCTTAGTTTCTATACATGTATTAGAGATTTTAAGAAAATGTAATGATTCCACTATTTGTAAAAACACACAAAAGAAACAAAATTGCAATAATCACTACATTCACATAAGCCATGAAAAAGAAAGTTCGTCATCTTTGAATTTCATGGTTTTACTTATCATGACATAAAAAAAACCTGGTCCTCAGAGGATTTTAAAATTATTTAAACACACTCTCAGATGAACTGCAACATGACCGATTATACTGTTTTATTATTTATTTAATAAAACAATAAAAAAAAGAGTAAGTGGAAAACTAGGTACCACCTTACTTCTATAGGAATTAAAAGACTGACTAAGAGGCAGGTGTTGCTAATCAAATGCTGTTGATTAATTGATCAAAAGAATATCACAGTAAAAATTGGATATTTTCTTCAAAACACAGACACACTGCTATACTCACAGCTCTATGGCTGGATCAAAATCTATTCCCAATAAGAGGCAATGTAAGCCCCAGTGCTACATGGGAGAAATTTAACAGTTGCAGCACAATGATGAACAATTACTAACACACCAATCCATGAGGGGTAAAAAACGCCTAGCAAAAGACTGTACATTGGATAAGAACCAGTTCATTCCAGTATGCAAAAATACTTATAAGCAACCACTCATACGCCTACTATCCATGAGGAGGTGTTTCCTAGTCTTACAGATGCATATAGATAAAGCTTTTAAAGGGTACAATTATATGGTTACAAGTGATGCACCAGGCTGGCTCACAACCAATTGATGACGCACTTGCTATTAGATTGAGCGGGTTTCCCAACATATTTCAAGTGTCCCACACAAAATACTGACACACTCGCAAAATGACATACTGGAAAAATATCAAATACGAAGTATTAGTTGATCTCTTGGCCAAAATACGCAAAATACGTCAAGGGTCCGCATTGTCTTCCAAGTCCCTACGCTACGCTTTTTTACTATTTTTTATTATTTTCTTAACCTCTTACTGACCTATGACGTATGAGTACGTCATAGCACCGGCAACGGCTTTGAAGCGGGATCCCGCCTGCTGTGTCGCAATAAATCCCCCTCCTTCCCCTCTAGGTGGGAAAAAGAAATTACTGGGTGTTCACTACACCTTATGATAGTCCTCTTAGAGGAAGAAAAAGTGACCCTTGAGTCTCTGAATAACAAACTCAAAGAACAGATTGATCTCATTCAGAAATTTTCAAGTGAACCTGAGTTCACGACTAAAGAAAAAACTTTACAGGTGAATATTGAACGATTTCATCATCACCTTAAAGAAAGGAAACATCGTCAATTTCTGAGGGATCTTACAGATTTCAGGGAAAATAAGGATTACGTGTGTCTAGTTAACCGAACCCCTGGAAAATAAATCCCCACTGACGTATCCTCATCAGAAACCGAGCAATCGGACTCTGAGAGGGAAGGAGGTCAGAGAACTTCTAGATCACAGACGAGATCAAGGGGCAACAGGGGGGGGGGGGGGAGAAGAGGCTCTCAGAGAAATAGGGGAAACGGACGGGATTTTTTGGGACCCGAATGACCAAATCCGTTTTAAGAAACGAACGACCACCCCCAGCTACCGGTATAGATCAATTTGTCAGATAAAATCTTGACATCTGTTTGAGATGAAATTCTATTACGTAAGGGACTATCATTTGTCCGACAATGAGATTCAATTTATTTACATGGACTAAGGACTTACATGTATTTGCAAGGAAAACTCTATGGAAAAAGTTATTGCAGCAAAAAATAGATGGGAGAGCTCTAAATGGGGATCCCTTTGATATGCTGCAGATGAAAGATTACTATTCGGATTGGCAGATATACCACAAAACGACATTGGAAAGGGCCCCCTTTTAAACTTGATGGGCCAAGAGTAATAAGATGCCACAGTAGCAGAAGCATCTTGCATTGAGGTATTTTTGGATTTAGTCCTTAAGATCTGGCCAAGAAAAAATAGTCCAGAGGACGAATTATCTTAAATCGAACAGGTAGCACTAGAATCCTTATCAAAAGAACCGAGAGCTATGCATTAACCCCTCTGACAAGGGGGGTAACATTGTTGTGATGAATTGTCAGCAATTTTGGGATGTGTGCCTGAATCTTTTAATGGATAAAAATTTTTTATGCACGTTTATCAGCAGATCTCTATGGGTTTTCAGGCAGAACTAAAAAGTTTATTAACACAGGCAAAAGAGATGGAACTCATTGACCAAGTTGAATATGACTTTCTATATCCACGTACACCAAAGGTTGCTACGTTTTATGCCTTCCCCAAAGTTCATAAGGGGGTGTCTCCCTTGAGGGGACGTCTCTTGTCTCCGGGATAGGGGGCCCTTTGTCAAAATTGTGGTATCTATTCTAGAACCACATACTGGCACCATTTGTTGAAACCCTTTACATCCTTTGTTAGGGACACTATGGATCTATTAAAGCGCATTGAAGGACTGACAAATTGCTGAGGGTGCCTTTCTTGCAAGCATCGACGTAGAGGCCCTATATACGTCGATACCCCACTTGTTGGGATGCAGGGCTGTTGAATTCTTTCTCTCTTCCAGAGGGGTACATCTTAGGGCTCACAACAGGTTTGTTGGGGAACTTCTGTACTCACCCTCACAAGGAATTATTTCCTGTTTGATGGGGACGTCTTCACCCAGCTACGGGGTACAGCCATGGGCCAGTTCCTGTGCCCGGCCTATGCAATCTGTTACCTAGGCTGGTGGGAGACGTCCGTGGTCTTCGGTGACTCCCCTCCTACTTTCTCCTGACCATATAGCCCTTGGGTTTAGATTCATCGACGATATCTTTATCATCTGGAATGGTTTCACAAAGAAGAATTTCCCTCAGTTTGTACAGAACCTGAACTCAATACGTTTAATCTTAGATTTACGTTTGAGATTTCTTCTGAATTTTTCCCTTTTCTTTGATATCGGTATTGGCGGGAGGTCAGGATGGGAGTTAATAACTACCATTACCGAAAACCCACAGCCACAAATTCTTTACTGCGATGGGAGAGTTACACCAACACCCCTTAAAGGGGGATCCCACGTGGACAGTTCCTGCGTCTCCACGTAATTGTTCCTCTCTGGAAGATTTCAAGAAGGAGGTAATATTTTGAGATCTCGGTTTCTGACTAAGGGCTACCCAGATTAATAATTAAGACAAATCTATACAACATAAACTGACAAGGACGGGTCAATTGCTGACACCAAAATCCATTACTAGCCAGGATCAAGAGACAGTAGCGCCATCATTGGCCCCCTTTGATAATGGGGCCCCTCAGGTGAGACAGACCCTAAATAAATACTGGCATGTGTTGAAAATGGTCCCCGATTTGGAGGATTTATGTCGGGGAGGCCCCTTCGATATCCTATAGAAGGGGAAGAAATCTGAGGGACTGTCTGGTCAGTAGCCACTTTGTAAATCCAAAAAAAGACATGTGGCTGATTTGACCAAACGGTTCTTTCAGATGTGGGGGGCTGTTTTTTTGTAAATTTGTGGAAAGACAAACTTCTCCAATGATACAGGGCAAAAGACTTATCAGATTAAATATTTCATTAATTGTAAGACCACACATGTGGTATATTGATAACCTTGCATGTGGATTTTAGGTTGTAGGTAAAACCAAAGACAGCTGCGACTAGGATTGGGGAGATTTGGGCCCATATTCGCCATCAAAGTGACACACCAATCTCACGTCATATACACTCAATAATGGGGGGAACTCTAAATGCCTCAAAGGAGGGGCATTGATCGGGGTTTCTCCCTCTCAAAGACGTGGAAATTGGACAAGATTATTACTGCAGAAAGAATGCTTCTGGACATATACCCTAAATACAAAGGCACCAAACGGGTTAAATGATTTTACCCGTTGGAAATTACTTTTCAGCAAGACTATTTTTAAATGTCCTGGGTTTCTTTTCTTTTCCCCAATATTGTCGTTTCACTAGCTGGTAATGAGCACGGTTTTAAAATCACCTGCTCAGTCCCGTCTGCCCCGTTGTCAACGTCCTGCAATACATTTCGGCGCGATGCTCATCTGCGCATGCGCCGTAACTAAGGACGCTTTCTCGGCGCAGTTCTCCTTGCTGGGCACTATGTGATGTCAAGGAGGCGCCCGCGAGCACGCCTTTATCTTCCCGGCGCCGCCAGCTTTCGGCGTCTCACACACAGCCGACGCTGTTATGCCCTTGCAGGGCGGGAGATGACTTACAGTTCGGAAATTAAAAAGTAAGTTATATGGGTGTATGCTTTATGGTGGGGGGTTCTTTTGGGGTTGGTTGTTTTCTTATGCCCTTTTTTTTTTGTTTTTGTACTTCCCACAGCCTGGTGGTTTTTGCTGGTTTACATGACAAACCTAAAGGCGGCATTATACTGATGAAACCTAAGGTAGTGTCCTTTTTTGTTTTGTAAACATGGGATGTCATGTTTTTTTCTGCATCAGTAACTACCATCAGGTATTTATTTTACCCTCTAATTCTCTGCCTCGCATTATTGCAGCCCTTTATTTGTTACTATACCCAGACACTTGGTCCACTTATATCTTTCCAGGGCTGTCCCCTGAGATGTCATGGATGATTGAAACTTTTTGGGACGGGACCATGAGGAATAACAGGGTGTTTTTGAATTAGGGCAACGCTGCGGGCAGGGAAGCCCTTATCGGGGCGATTATCCTGTATCTTTCTTAGTTAGGTAGGGGTATATTAGGTTTACAGGGCCAGGTTTTGTATATCACTTGGTCCCCCCATGTGGTTGTTGTTTACCTCCCACAGTTTTTTGTGATTTTTTTTAATAGATTACGATTATATTTAATATATTTAATAAAAGTTTTTTTTTAGGACCGATTTTTCCTCTTTAAATTGTCTTTCATATACGCTGGTCAAGAGGTTTTGGTACTATTGGTAGGGATCTGCTAGGTACATTTGTTCCTGTGTTGTTTAACCCCTTAGACGCCACAGCAAAGATGGCCGCGGCATCTAAATGAATGAAAAACAGTGCAGTCTACTGTTCTTCACTGCAATTGCAGCCCCCGCAGTGTAACTGAGGGGATCCGATGGCTGAACATGGAAGCGGGAAGCCTTGTGAAGATTTTCATCGCTGCCATATTTTGAATTTCCCTGTCTCTGGCCACAGGCAGTAAGTGGGGAAACCGCCATCTTTGTACACCCTAATGCATTGTCTATGCAATGCATTAGGCTGTATTAACGATTGCGCCCTCTAGTGGTGAAGCGCTCTAGGGGGACTCAAAGTCAAGGTAAAAAGAAAAAAAAAAGGTTTAAAGTGTAAAAAAATTAAAAAGTATTAAAAGTTCAAATCACCCCCCTTTTGCCATTTTACAAATACAAAAAATAAAATAATAAAAAAGATACATATATTTGGTATCGCCGCATCCGAAAAAGTCTGATCTATAAAAATATAACATCATTTATCCCATACGCTGAACACTGTAGAAAAAAAAATCCCAAATGCCAAAAATTGCGTTTTATTGGTTACTTCATGTTCCATAAAATTTGGAATTAAAGTGATCAAAAAAGTTGCATGCATTCCAAACTGTTAGCAATAAAAAGTACACTTCAGCCCGCATAAAATGCACCCTCACTGACTTCTGTAGGTTGTAGTAAAGAAAAATTATTGGTCACACAAAATGGTGTCGTGGCGCAATTTTCAAAAATAGAAAATGTTTGGAATTTTTTCACGGTACAAAAACATAATGAAAACCCTATATGTTTGGTATTGCCGGATTCATATCAACCTGTATAATACAGATAATACATCACTTTTACCAAAGAATGAACTACGTAAATAAAAAATTCCACAAACATGGTGCAAGTACGTTTTTTTTCACATTTTGTCCCACTTATAATTTTTTTGCCATTTCCCCAGTATATTCTATAGTAATATGAATAACACCATTAGAAAGTACAGCTTGTTCTGCAAAATAAAAGCCCTCATGTGTCTATGTAGGTAGAAAAATAAAAAGTTATGGCTTTCGGAAAGCAAGGAGAAAAAATTGTTATTATGACCGTCTGTCAGGAAGGGGTAAAACACAAAGATACATGGCCATACTCACATCACAATGGCAGGACAAAAATAACACTCCCTGTAGGAGGCAATATAAGCCCCAGTGCTACATGGAAGAAAAGTAACAGGTGCAGGTTACTGATGAACAATTACTAAGGCAAAAAGCAGCACCACCAAAAATAAAAAAAAGGAATGTTTAATCACCCAAGTCATTTAAAATGGCTCAATGGAGGAGCTGAAGCGTAGCATGCACTGACTTGGGTGAATAAACATTCCTTTATTTTTATTTTTGGCGTTGCTGCTTTTTTTGCTTTTGTACTGTGGAGGATTGAGGTCTTTACTTCTAAGCTTGCACACCTTGATTATTTTTTTATTTATTATTTATTATTTTATTTTTATATTGTAGCAGTGCTGTATTAAAAAAAAAAAAAAAAAAAAAACATTGGGGGGGGGGGGGGGGGAGGTTATTGATCACCCAATTACTCACACAACCTTCCATGGGGGGAGGAGGGGGGGCAATTGTTCCCATGTAATTTCTCTGCTGTTAGCAGCAGATGTCAGCCATAATAATTAGCTGGCACCCTCCGCCTATGTAGCAGACTTACTGATTAACCCCTTAATGACACTGGACATATGAGTACATCCTAGGGCTGCTAAGGGTCTTTGTAGCAGGGTGCCGGCATCATCACAAGCTGTTTAACCCTTTAGACACCGCAGCAAATGTGGCCGTGGCGTCTAAATGAATGAGAAATGGTGCTTCACTCTGATTGGAGCCCTCGCGGCAAAATCACAGGGTTCAGATCTGTTAACATGGCAGCTGGCAGCCTTATGAAGGCTTCCACTGCTGCCATGTTTTTGGTTTTACCTAGTCCTCATATGTTTTAATGTGTAAAAAAAAATTAAAAATAAAAATTTCAAATCACCTGCATTTTGCCATTTTACAAATAAAAAAAAATAAAATAATAAAAAGTTACACATATTTAGTATCACTACATACCGAAAAATTCGGATATATTAAAATATAATGTCATTTATTCCGTATGCTGAAAAAATTCCAAATGCCAAAATTGAATTTTTTGGTCATTTTACAATCTCTAAAACTTGGAATAAAATTGATCAAAAAAGTCACATGTATTTCAAACTGGTACCAATAAAAACTACAATTCAGCACAAAAAATGCACCCTCACTCAAGCCCATAAGTTTTAGTACAAAAAAGTTATTGATCAAAGAAAATGGCGCTGTGGCACAATTTAAAAAAAAATCTAAAATGTTTGGAATTTTTTTTACAGTACCTGAACATAATAATAAAAAAAAATACATGTTTGGTGTTGCCAGAGTAACATCGACCTGCAGAATACAGGAAACACATCATTTACACTAGAGAGTGAACCCCTAAAAAAAAAAACACAAACATGGCACAAGTACTTTTTTTCACATTTTGTCCCACTTTGATTTTTTTTCCCAGTATGTTCAATAGTACAGTGAATAACACCATTAAAAATTACATCTTGTTATGCAAAATAAAATCCCTCATATGTCTAGGTAGGTATGTCTTACTGACAATAGCACGTACCTATACATCCTTAAGGGGCTAAAGCTGATGAATGAGATGGGAATACTCTTTTAAGCTTGCTGTGTTGTATCTGAACAAATGATAGGACTTGTGCAATGATGTCCTTTAGACATATGGGATCAAAATGGAGATGTTTGCTTTTAATGAACAGAGCCATGTTTGGCGAAAACCAAACAAAGCTTAAGTTTATAAGCTAATATCTACTTTCAAGCACAGAGAGGTGATGATTTGGGCACCTTAACATCATTGGGTTGACCATGTCCTCTCCTATAAACTGAAGTATGCTCATGTTAAATGTGAGGCTATGTATCTAACAGCTAAATCTTGGCCAAAACTGGATTGGACAACTGGAAAATGTTTCCAAGCACAACCACAAATCTTTAAAGGGGTTCTTTCACTACAAAGATTAGCTTTCAACATGTTGAGAACAGTGAAAGAAGACTTTTTCCAAATATATTGCTTTTTTACTTTGTTGAGGAGATAAAGTAGATGTTATCAGCTCTGAGTGCAATTAGGTATCTCTAGGTTACTGACCTGCTCTCCCTTGCTGTCTCTGCTCTATGTCTAATCTGATAGCAGGGAGTGGCACAGGTCAGCAAAGCACACAGGACACCAGCAGCTTAGGTGTGTTATTTCTAATAAAGGAGTGTAATTAGTGCCATAGAGCTAAAAGTAAACAAAACTACAGATAAGATCTCCTGTCTTCAGAGGAATTAGAAGAGCTATGAGTAACATGGAGCTGATATGCTAATCAATGCTTTAGAATCACCAGCAACCTAACCAGGAAGAGACAGGCTGCATGAATGAAAATGTTTTTGGCTCTGTGAAACTACATGGTGAGACAACCCTTTTAACAAAATAGCTTAAAAAGATAATTGATCAAGATGTACCAATGGCTCAAAGTCCATACCTCAATCCATACCTTAAAGTCAAATTAGTCGTGTTTAGTGATGAGCGATTGTGTCAACTATCGTTATTAGAGAGGGGCGAATTTCCCGAAATTCGGTTCGTTCATTTCGCCGAATTTCCCGACAAAAAATAACTTTGTTCCGAATTACTTCGGGACGAATCACGTTAAAAAACAGCTATTTCCAGGCTGCACAGAGCTGCAGGGTGCTTTTAAACGTTGTGCCATGCTTAAATATGCAGGGGGAGCTTGGTTTGGTCTTCATACAATGTTGTGTTTTAGTATGACACGCACATGACTCCCCGCCGCTCTTAGAATCGCTTCACATAAAATTTCCCTGGGCACTTAAGAGGGCAAAACTGACCAAAAAACTGAAGGGGGAATGTAGCCTGAAAAAGTCATGTCAGAGACAGCTGGAAAAAAACAAGCTGAGGGAGCAGGTGGCAACATCAGTGACAGAGTGTGGAGGTGACGGCGGCAGCCACAGCAGCATGAGGTCAGAGAGTGGAACAATGAATTCTGGAGGTGCAAAAACAGGATTTAGGCCAAAGAGTGGGCACAATGACACAGCGTGGAGTTGACGGCTCAACAGCAGCAGTCAGCATGAGGTCAGACAGTGGCACAATGACATTCTAGAGGTGGCAAAAAAAGGAGTAGGCCACAGAGTTGCACAATGACACAGGGTGTAGGTCATGGCAGCAGCCACAGCAGCAGCAGAGGTCAGACAGTGGAAAAAGGGACAGAGTGTTAGGTCACGGCAGCAGCCACAGCAGCAGCATGAGGTCAGACAGTGGCAACAATGACACAGTGTGCAGGCCCACGGAAGGGCAGCAGAATGAGGTTAAACAGTGGCACAATGACATTCTGGAGGTGGCAAAACAGTAGTTGGCCACAGAGTGGCACAATGACAGAGAGTGGAGGAGACGGCGGCAACAGCATGAGGTCAGACAGTGGCACAATGACATTCTGGAGGTGGCAAAAAACAGGAGTAGGCCCCAGATTTGGGACAATGACACAGTGTGTAGGTCACGGCAGCAGCCACAGCAGCAGCATGAGGTCAGACAGTGGCACAATGACAGTGTGTGTAGGTCACGGAAGCAGCAGAATGAGGTCATACAGTGGCACAATGACATTCTGGAGGTGGCAAAACAGTAGTAGGCCACAGAGTGGCACAATGACAGAGAGTGGAGGTGACGGCGGCAACAGCATGAGGTCAGACAGTGGCAAATGACATTCTGGGGGTGGCAAAAACAGGAGTGGGCCCCCAGAGGGGGGACAATGACACAGTGTGTGGGGTCATGGCAGCAGCCACAGCAGCAGCATGGGGTCAGACAGTGGCAAAATGACAGAGTGTTGTAGGTCACGGCAGCAGCCACAGCAGCAGCTGAGGTCAGACAGTGGCACAATGACACAGTGTGCAGGTCACGGAAGAAAGCAGAATGAGGTCAGACAGTGGCACAATGACATTCTGGAGGTGGCAAAAACTGGAGTAGGCTACAGAGTGGCACAATGACAGAGGGGTGGAGGTGACAGCGGCAGCAGCATGGAGGTCAGACAGTGGCACAATGACATTCTGGAGGTGGCAAAAACAGGAATAGGCCACAGAGTGGGACAATGAACAGTATGTAGGTCACGGCAGCAGCCCACAGCAGCAAGCAGAGGTCAGACAGTGGCACAATGACATAGTGTGTAGGTCACGGAAGCAGCAAAATGGGGTTAGGACAGTGGCACAATGACATTCTGGAGGTGGCAAAACAGTAGTAGGCCACAGAGTGGCTCAATGACAGAGCGTGGAGGTGACGGCGGCAACAGCCTGAGGTCAGACAGTGGCACAATGACATTCTGGAGGTGGCAAAATCAGGAGTAGGCCCCAGAGTGGGACAATGACACAGTGTGTATCACGGCAGAAGCAACAGCAGCAGCATGATGTCAGACAGTGGCACAATGACATTCTGGAGATGGCAAAAAAGGAGTAGGCCACAGAGTGGGACAATGACACAGTGTGGAGGTCACGGCAGCACCCACCAGCAGCAGCATGAGGTCGACGGGTGGCACATTGACAGAGTGTGTAGGTCACGGCAGCAGTCACAGCAGCAGCATGAGTTCAGACAGTGGCACAATGACACAGCGGTAGGTCACAGCAGCAGCAGCATGATGTCAGACAGTGGCATAATGACATTCTGGAGGTGGCAAAAACAGGAGTAGGCCACAGAGTGGGACAAAGTCACAGTGTGGAGGTCACGGCAGAAAGCCACACGCAGCATGAGGTCGACAGTGGCACAATGAACACGGTGTAGGTCACGGCAGCAGCCACAGCAGCAGCATGAGGTCGCAGTGGCCAATGACACAGTGTGCAGGTCACGGAAAGCAGCAAGCATGAGGTCAGACAGTGGCACAAGGGACATTTTGGAGGGGGAAAAAAACGGGAGTAGGCCCCAGAGTGGACAATCACAGTGTGTAGGTCATGGCAGCAGCCACAGCAGCAGAAATGAGGTCAGACAGGGGCCAAAATAAACAGAGTGTGTAGGTCAGGGCCCAGCAGCCACAGCGCAGCATGAGGTCAGACAGTGGCACAAGGGACACAGTGTGCAGGTCACGGAAGCAGCAGAATGAGGTCAGACAGTGGCACAAGACATTCTGGAGGTGGCAAAAACTGGATAGGCTAAGAGTGGCACAATGACAGAGAGTGGAGGTGACAGCGGCAGCGCATGAGGTCAGACAGTGGCACAATGACATTCTGGAGGTGGCAAAAAACAGGAATAGGCCACAGAGTGGGACAATGACACAGTATGTAGGTCACGGCAGCAGTCACAGCAGCAGCATGAGGTCAGACAGTGGCACAATGACATAGTGTGTAGGTCACGGAAGCAGCAGAATGAGGTAGGACAGTGGCACAATGACATTCTGGAGGTGGCAAAACAGTAGTAGGCCACAGAGTGGCTCAATGACAGAGAGTGGAGGTGACGGCGGCAACAGCATGAGGTCAGACAGTGGCACAATGACATTTCTGGAGGTGGCAAAATCAGGAGTAGGCCCCAGAGTGGGACATGACACAGTGTGAGGTCAGGGCAGCAGCCACGGGCAGCAGCATGGGGTCAGACAGTGGCACAATGACATTCTGGAGGTGGCAAAGACGGGAGAAAGGCCACAGAGGGGGACAATGACACAGTGTGGAGGTCACGGCAGCAGCCACAGCAGCAGCATGAGGTCAGACAGTGGCACAATGACAGGTGTGTAGGTTCAGGGCAGCAGCCACAGCAGCAGCATGTGTTCAGACAGTGGAAACAATGACACAGCGTGTAGGTCACAGCAGCAGCACATGATGTCAGACAGTGGCACAATGACATTCTGGAGGTGGCAAAACGGGAGTAGGCCACAGAGTGGGACAAAGTCACAGTGTGGAGGTCACGGCAGCAGCCACAGCAGCAGCATGAGGTCAAAGTGGCACAATGACACAGTGTGTAGGTCACGGCAGCAGCCACAGCAGCAGCATGAGGTCAGACAGTGGCACAATGACACAGTGTGTAGGCCACGGCAGCAGCAGCATGAGGTCAGACAGTGGCACAATGACATTCTGGAGGTGGCAAAAACAGGAGTAGGCCACAGAGGGGGACAATGACACAGTGTGGAGGTCGCGGCAGCAGCCAAAAGCAGCAGCATGGGTCGGGACAGTGGCACAATGACAGAGTGTGTAGGTCACGGCTGCAGCCACAGCAGCAGCAGGGTCAGACAGTGGCACAATGACATTCTGGAGGTGGCAAAAACAGACGTGGGCCCAAACAGAGTGGGACAATGAACACAGTGTGTAGGTCACGGCAGCAGCCACAGAGCAGCATAGGTCAGACAGTGGCACATGACACAGTGTGTAGGTCACGCAGCAGCAGCATGAGGTCAGGCAGGGGCCCAAAAGACATTCTGGAGGTGGCAAAGACAGGAGTAGGCCACAGAGTGGGAAAAATGACACAGTGTGGGGGTCACGGCGCAGCCTCAGCAGCAGCATGGGGTCAGACAGTGGCACAATGACAGAGTGTGTAGGTCACGGCAGCAGCCACAGCAGCAGCATGAGGTCAGACAGGGGTTTACAATGATATATGTGTAGTCACGGAAGAAGCAGAATGAGGTCAGGCAGTGGCACCTGACATTCTGGAGGTGGCAAAAACAGTAGTGGGCCACAGAGTGGCACAATGACAGGAGTGGAGTGACGGCGGCAGCGAATGAGGTCAGACAGTGGCACAATGACATTCTGGAGGGGGGCAAAAAACAGGAGTAGGCCCCAGAGTGGGACAATGACACAGTGTGTAGGTCACGGCAGCACCACAGCAGCAGCATGAGGTAAGACAGTGGCACAATGACATTCTGTAGGTGGCAAAAACAGGAGTGGGCCACAGAGTGGGACAATGACACAGTGTGGAGGTCACGCAGCAGCCACAGCACCCAGCATGAGGTCAGACAGTGGCACAATGACACAGCGTGAAAGCACAGCAGCAGCAGCATGAGGTCAGACAGTGGCACAATGACATTTGGAGGTGGAAAAAACAGGAGTAGGCCACAGAGTGGGACAATGACCCCAGTGTGGAGGTCACGGCAGCAGCCACAGCAGCAGCATGAGGTCAGACAGTGGAAACAATGACAGAGTGTGTAGGCCCAGGGCAGCAGCCACACCCAGCAGCATTAGGTCAGACAGTGGCACAATGACACAGTGTGCAGGTCACGGCAGCAGCAGCATGAGGTCAGACAGTGGCACATTAACATTCTGGAGGTGGCAAAAACTGGAGTAGGCCACAGAGTGGCAGAATGACAGAGAGATGAGGTGACGGCGGCAGCAGCATTAGGTCAGACAGTGGCACAATGACATTCTGGAGCTGGCAAGAACAGGAGTGGGCCACAGAGTGGGACAATGACACAGTGTGGAGGTCACGGCAGCTGCCACCGCAGCAGCATGAGGTCAGACAGTGGCACAATGACAGGGAGTGGAGGTCACAGCAGCAGCAGCATGAGGTCAGACAGTGGCACAATGACATTCTGGAGGTGGCAAAAACAGGAGTAGGCCACAGAGTGGGACAATGACACAGTGTGGAGGTGACGGCGGCAGCAGCATCAGGTCAGACAGTGGCACAATGACATTCTGGAGGGGGAAAAAAACTGGAGTAGGCCACAGAGTGGTACAATGACAGAGAGTGGAAGTGACGGCGGGGGGAAGCAACAGAAATGAGGCCCGAGAGTGGCACAATGACACAGTGTGTAGGTCACGGCAGCAGCCACAGCAGCAGCATAAGGTCAGACAGTGGCACAATGACATTCTGGAGGTGGCAAAAACGGGAGTAGGCCACAGAGTGGACAATGACACAGTGTGGAGGTCACGGCAGCAGCCACAGCAGCAGCATGAGGTCAGACAGGGGGCACAATGACAGAGTGTGTAGGTCACGGCAGCACCACAGCAGCAGCATGAGGTCAGACAGTGGCAAATGACACATGTGCAGGTCACGGCAGCAGAAGCATGAGGTCAGACAGTGGCACAATAACTTTTCTGGAGGTGGAAAAAACTGGAGTAGGCCACAGAGTCGCAGAATGACAGAAAGTGGAGGTGACGGCGGCAGCACATTAGGTCAGACAGTGGCACAATGAAAATTCTGGAGGTGGCAAAAACAGGAAAAGGCCACAGAGTGGCACAATGACAGAGTGTGTAGGTCACAGCAGCAGCCACAGCAGCAGGATGAGGTCAGACAGTGGCACAATGACACGGTGTGTAGGTCACGGCAGCAGCAGCATGAGGTCAGAAAGTGGCACAATGACATTCTGGAGGTGGCAAAAACAGTAGTGGGCCACAGAGTGGCACAATGACGGGGAGTGAAGGTGACGGCGGCAGCAGCATGAGGTCAGACAGTGGCACAATGACATTCTGGAGATGGCAAATACTGGAGTAGGCAAAGGAGTCGCACAGTGACAGAGAGTGGAGGGGCCCGGGGCATCAGCAGGAGGTCCGTCAGTGGCACCATGACATTCTGGAGTTGGCAAAAACTGGAGTAGGCCATAGAGTGGTACAATGACAGAGAGTGGAAGTGACGGCGGCAGGAGCAACAGCATGAGGTCCGAGAGTGGCACAATGACACGTGTGGAGCTCAAGGCAGCAGCCACGCAGCAGGATGAGGTAAGACAGTGGCTCAATGACATTCTGGAGGTGGCATAAACAGGAGTAGGCCACAGAGTGGGACAATGACACAGTGTGGAGGTCACGGCAGCGGGCCACAGCAGCAGCATGAGGTCGGGACAGGGGCACAATGACAGAGTGTGTAGGTCACAAGCAGCAGCAGCATGAGGTCAGACAGTGGCACAATGACATTCTGGAGTTGGCAAAAACAGCAGAAGACAATGACACAGTGTGGAGGTCACGGCAGCAGCCACAGCAGCAGCATGAGGTCAGACAGTGGCACAATGACACAGGGGGGAGGTCAGGGCAGCAGCAGCATGAGGTCAGACAGTGGCACAATAACATTCTGGAGGGGCAAAAACTGGATTGGGCCCACAGGTGGCAGAATGACAGAGAGTGGAGGTGACGGCGGCAGCAGCATTAGGTCAGACAGTGGCAATAATGACATTCTGGAGGTGGCAAAAACAGGAATAGGCCACAGAGTGGCACAATGACAGAGTGTGTAGGTCAAGGCAGCAGCCACAGCAGAAGCATGAGGTCAGACAGTGGCACAATGACACAGTGTGTAGGTCATGGCAGCAGCAGCATGAGGTCAGAAAGTGGCACAATGATATTCTGGAGGTGGCAAAAAAGTAGTAGGCCACGGTGGCACAATGACAGAGATTGAGTGACGGCGGCAGCAGCATGGGGTCAGACAGTGGCACAATGACATTCTGGAGGTGGAAAAAACGGGAGTAGGCCTCAGAGTGGACAATGACACAGTGTGGAGCTCCCCGGCAGCAGCCACAGCAGCAGCATGAGGTCAGACAGGGGCAAAATTGACAGAGTGTGTGGGCATGGCAGCAGCCACGCAGCGATGAGGTCAGACAATGGCAAAAATGACACAGCGAGTAGGTCCACAGCAGCAGCAGCTTTGAGGTCAAAACAGTGGAAACAATGACATTCTGGAGGTGGCAAAAACAGGAGTAGGCCACAGAGTGGGACAATGACACAGTGTGGAGGTCACGGCAGCAGCCACAGCAGCAGCATGAGGTCAGACAGTGGCACAATGACAGAGTGTGGAGGTGGGTGGCAATACCAGTCCCTGGTAAAGAGGGTGGTAGGCAGATGGAGAAACTGTCAGCAGATGTGTGGCTTCAGGCAGGTGGCGGCATCAGAATAGTGGCTGAGGCAGCTAGTTTGAACCCAGACTCATTTCTCACAGTTTGGGCATGGCGTCATGGCTGATGTAGTCTGACGGCTAAGGCATTGGTGTGGAAATCCTGGCCGATCCACGCCTGATTCATCTTGACAAAGGTCGTCGTTCCAAAATTTCCTGTGGACAAGCGGGTTCTCCTTGGGGTAACATGGCCCCGCCGCACTGAACACCCACTCTGATGCCACACTACTGGCCGGGCAGGACAGTTTTTCCACTGCAAACTCGTCAAGTTGCGGCCACACATCCAGTTTGGCTGCCCAGTAGTCCAGCGGATCTTCTAACTGGGGTGGCAGAGTGCTGTTCAAGTAGGCCACCACCTGTTGGTTTTAGGGTCTGTCCAGGTCCTGCTGCTGCTGCTGGCGACTGCCCTCCTCACTAGGCGGGTGAAGGAAGCTGCTCATCAGTGACTGCAGACTTAGGTTGCTGCTGATGGAGCTGGTACTGCTCCGACCCCTCCACCTTTCCCCAGCAGCCGCGGCAGTAGTACGTGAGCGCTGAAGAACCCCCCGGTCAGACCTGTCAGAGGAGGGACGATGCCGCACATAGGCAGCGGCCAAATGACTACGGAGGATTTCCCTTAGTATTTGAGTTTGTCCTCCCTCTCAATAGCTGGGAAAAAGGCTTTCCCATTTTGGACCGTAGCGAGGTCCAATAGGTGGAGAGCCAGAAGTCATCCCTCTGCCGATTGCGGACTATTCGGCTGTCACTAGCTAGGCAAATCAGCATGCTGCGGGCCATCTGCACAAGTGACTCTGAGGGGCTCCCTGCCACCATCTCCACTGTATACTGCCACGGTGCTTGCGGGTCATCTGCCTCGTCTTCCTCATCTCTATCTACCTCCTCCAGCTGCTCCTCCTCTCTTGTCACCTGGGTAAAAAAATCCACTCATTTCACCAGACAATGCTTCTGCTCCAATGTCCTCCTCCTCCTCCATTTCAGTCCCCACCGGACTCATGTTCCCGCGAGATGTAGTCGCCATGTCTCCAGTCCCCTGCCCAGACAGATTTTTCAGCATCTGTTCCAGGATATGAAGCAGTGGAATGACGTTTTTATCCCATAGTCCTGGCGACTGACAAATAATGTGGCCCTCGAATGGCCCCAACAAACGGCAGGTGTCATGCATGAGCTGCCACTGGCTGACATCAAAGTTACACATGGGAGTACTCCTGTCCGCCTGGATCATCAAAAAATCGTTAATGGCCTTTCTCTGTTCATACAGTCGGTCCAACATGTCCAGGCTGGAATTCCAGCGGGTGGAAACATCGCATATCAGAGTGTGTGGGGGAGGCCGTTCTGTGGCCGCTGCATAAACCCGAGGGAGGGTGATCCCTGGCTTTGTAGGAAATGGATAGAAAGGGCATCACAGTTCCTGGCCATTATCAGAATCTTCTACAGGATCGGTGAAGACTCTTCAGGAACCTTTTTCACAACCCAGATTGAACACGTGCGCCATGCAGGGCGCATGGACCATCCCTCCTCGGTTGCAGCGCGGGACCACCATGTTACTCCCATTTTCCGACACCATTGTTCCGATTTGCAGTTGGCTCGGAGAAAGCTCACACATCGATTTCTTTGCTACATACGCGGAGCAGTTCCTCCCCTGGTGAACTTCGTTCGCCGAGGCAAGGGGCCAGTATAAACTCTGCGTGACATCTGCTGTGGCCCCTACACATGTGGTATGACGGACAGTACTTGTTAGGCGAGATGTGTGGTGGAGTAGGAGGAGAAGGCGGACATTGGCGCAGGATCCGCAGTTTTGACAACGTGAGGAGTAAAGCGGCGGTCTCCTGTCCAAGTTGTTGGTGTGCCTGGGCAGGAAGCACAATTCACCCAGTGGCCTAAAGACATGTACGTGGCCCCTGACCGTAGTTTATCAGCTCCAGACTCCACGCTGCTGGGCCCGTGCAACCTTGGAACAAACCGATAAGATCAATAGGGACTGGCCCACCTTCTGTTCCTACATATATTTTGTGAAGTTGCTGTACTTCGGCTTTGGAAAATAAATTACGGCTTGGAACTCTCCATCAACTGGCGTTGCACAACATTAGTTCTCTGAACGTGCAGAGTCACACCATTTGGAAAGGGAGGGACTGTCAGTACCAACAACTTGGACAGGAGCACGGTCAGCTGCTGCACCTTATGAGGAGTTGTACCATACTGTTGTGTCTCTTTTGCAATCGCCAATCCTGAAAACGACGGCTTGGTGCCATGAGTAGCGTGAGGAGCAGGAGCATCTGGATCGTGAGATTTATGTCAAAGAGAAACAAGCTCCCTTCTTCTGCAGAGTTGTGGAGCCTTGGACTGCCTGCAAATTGCATGCTTGCCACTGGACGCTGCTGCTCTCCGTTTTCTTCTTTTCTGCGGCGGCAAATGGACCACCGACATCTAAGGCAACTTTCTTCCTCCCAGGGCCCCGGAATGTTGACGCTGCATGTGTTGACGCGCAGGGCCGTGGTGCCAACGTTAGGCTCCCTGGCCACGCTTCACTGTCCTGCCCGCACAGATCTACATATACCCATATTCGGCTCCTCCGTGTCCTTAGCAAAGAACTGGCCACAACCGCCGAGTATCGGATTTTTTACTGGCCAACGCATCCGCACTGTGATGACTGCTACCACCGCTGCCCTCGCTGAGGCCCCTGAGCCGATACTTTCGTAGACCTGCGAAGACTGGTTTTTACCCCGTGGCCGCTTCGCTCCCTCCCACCCTCAGACGCTGCTATACCCGGCTGACTCACGACCGACACTTACTCCACTTGCTGGCTCCGCCGCTGCTGATTCACAAGCTGACAGCCCTCGTTCTCCGTGACGATGATGAAACCCTGCCTCACCCCGCTTCCCAAGTGCGTCCGGCTACATCCATCATCTATTTGTGTTCATCGTCAATGCTGTCCTCATTCACGCGTCCTGGTATGCAGAGGCCTGACACCTCACAACATACCTCCCATGCCCTGGCCCTCAAAATCTATACTTTGCCGCCTACTGCGAAGAGACAGGGATTATTGCCGCCCCATTTCTTCGCTCCAAAGTAGCTGCTGACTGGCCCTCCTCAAATGGTTCATCCTCGCTATATAGTGGTGCTGAGCCCAGACCACATAGTAGATCTCTGGCTGAGGGAACCGATGGACAGAGGCGCGGTTTGAGGCAGTGAGGGCCGCTGATCCGCGTCCCGGGCCATGCCAACTAAGGGTTGTGTGCTGACGTTCCCACCGGCTCTTTCTTGGCTGGGGTTGTCAGATGTCATCTGGAGGAAGTGGATGACCTAGTCAACCAATCAAGGAACCCTTGGGTTGCTGGTCAACACACGGCCCTAGATGACACCGCCAGGTTCTGGACCCTCAACCAGTGACATCCCTGCTGCTACGTCCCCCATTATTGTGCTGCGACCTGGGCCCTGGAATTTTGTTCCTCTGCACTCGCAGGTGAAGAGCCTTCCACCCGTCTCTTCTGACATTACGTTTGTTCTAATTGTAACAGACAAACTGTTTTTGATGAAGGATATCTGTATATGATAAATACACAACCTCTGTATTTGACTCAAAATGAACCCAGTAACAAGCTTGGTAAACCCTTTGGAAATAAATTGCGCGTCCACAAGTTTGGGCGGAAAAATTGACTTGTATGTGCCGTTTAAAAACTGGGTCATTTTACTGAATATAAAAAGCAACAATCAGGCTTTAAATAATGCCTTCGGATGTGAATTATGCAACAGAATTTCTTCTGTGCGGTTAAAAACAAAGTTTCTATTACTGAGTACAAACTTTCAAACAACGCTTAATTACCCCTGGATGTAATTTGCGCCAAAGCCGATTGAGCAACCCACAAACTACGAGCTTTGTAGCGTGTTACAATGTCGTGTATCTAACTGCTCGACAGTAACAAGAGAACAATTGTAAATTAAACCTTCGCTTGTGAATTATGCTACAAATGGGAAAAATTGTTAATTTTTGGCGTGAAAAGAACTGTTTTATTTTTGTCTCCAACAGCAAGAAAAACAACACTTAATAACCCCTGGATGTAAATTGCCCAAACAATTGAGCAACCACAAACAACGGCTTTGTAGCGTTGTTACAATGGCGTGTTTTCACGCTACACAACAAGAAAAAAAAATATTGTAATTAACTTCGCTTGTGAATTATGCTACACGAAAAATTTTAAATTTTCGGTGAAAAAGACGGTTTCTTTTTGCACCACAGCAGAAAAACAACGCATAATACCACCCCGGATGTAATTGCGCCAAACAATTGAGCAACCACAAACTACGAGCTTTGTCAGCGTGTTACAATGGCTGTTTTTCTACCTACACAACAAGAGAAAAAATTGTAAAATAATCTTCTCTCTTGGTGAATTATGCTATCAGAAAATTGTAATTTTGGCGGAGAAAAAAGACGGTTTATTTTGTCACCACTTGCAGAACAAAACCAAGCGTGCTTTAATTAACGCCCTGGAGTAAATTGCCACCAACAATTGAGCAACCACAAACTACTGCAGCTGTTTTAGTCGTGTTACAGATGTCGAGGATTTTCTCATTCTACGCTACACAACAAGAGAATAAATTTGTAATTAACCTTCGCTGGAATTATGCCTACAGGAAAATTGAATTATTGGCGGTGTAAATACGGTTTATTTTTGTCCAACACCACAAGCGAGAAAACAAACAACGCTTAATTAACCCCTGGAATTAAATTGCTCCAATCAATTGGAGCAAAACCCAAACTACAATCTTTTAGCGTGTTACCATTGCGTGTGATTCACGCTACACAGACTAAAGAAAAAATTGTAATTAACCTCTCATGTAGTAAAATTGTAATTTTGTTGGCGTGACAAAAGACGGTTTATTTTTGTCACCACCCACCGCAGAAAAACAACGCTTATTAACCCCTGGAATGTAAATTGCGCCAAACAATTGAGCATACCACAACTGCTAGCTTTGTATAGCTGTACAATGGCGTGTTTTCAACGCTTCAACAACAAGAGAAAAAATTGTAATTAACCTCGTCACTTGTGAATTAGGGCTCAGGAAAAATTTTATTTATGGCGGTGGAAAAAGAACGGTTTCTTGGAGTCACCACATGCAGAAAAACAATGCTTAATTAACCCCTGGATGGCGTAATTGAGCAAAAGAATAGTGAAGCCAAAATGAAGTGGTATTGTATTTAAAACCACGCTGGTTTCTTTTAATGAATACAACAGGAACATCTTTAGATCACCCTTGGTATTCAATGTGCTGTGAGCAGATAGCATTAAAATGTATATGCACTGACTTCAGATGCGAATACACCAAAAAATCAGAAATAAAACAATTAAGTAGAAGCAGTCTCTGAGACACCTAACTGATACAACCCCTCAAAAATTCGCTGATAAAAATCATTCTTCATAAGATCTATCGACAATCAGCCGCAGCAGCAACCTTCCTGAATCATTACAGTGAAAGGAGTGTTAGCTCCCCAGCCGTCGCGCACCCCGACTTATATAGTGCAGTGACCGTCACAGAATACCCCCGTTCCCTCGATTGGCTTCATCGACTGCACAATGTCCATGCAGGCTATGGCCCTTCTTCCTCCCAGAGTGCTTTTTGCCCATGTAACGCCATGTGCTCGCAGCCATTTAATCAATCAAATTCACACTACGTTCACAACCTAAGTACCCCAAAAAAAAAAAACTTCGACTTCGTTCTAGAACCTAATTTTCCTGAAATTCTAACGAATTCCACTTCGTTAGAATCAATTCTCCCATCCTAAATCGTTATCAATTCAATAGTCGATACGACAAATATCATGACGAATTCCGATAGTCAAGAAAAGATATCTCCGCCGATGGACCAATAAAGTTCCTATGGGAATTACAAGCACCTTCAGTTCTTACACCCCAAACGGGCTGGAGAAGCTGGAATTAACCTCCACAAACAGAAAACTGGATAGGTTCTGTCACCGTGGATTGCCCCTGCACCTTCTTCCCCGGGTCGCAGCCGCATCCGTGCCCCCCGACACCAAGCGGCGCACCCGACTCCGCACGTTGGTCCCGGGGTCCGTCACTCCCGTTCTTAACCACGTCCACGCTCCTGCTCTGTCTGCCTCTTCCTTTGGGCGCCTCCCGCGCCTTACTTGTCATCCTTGCCGGATCCTTAGTAGTGCTCATTGCCTAACGAAAAGTGTTCCTGTAAGCCTTGTCCTGATTCCTGTGTACCATACCTTCTCCTGTCCTCGACCATTAATCTTGCCACCTGCCCTACCTTCTTCCTGTCCACTTTCCTAGAACCGTCTGCCGCCACCGCTCTGCCGCTGCCCTGACCTCCTGCCTGTCCACGCGACTATACGAGCCAGCCTGACGAATCTTACCTCTCCTAACCCTTGTGCCGCCACTGCAAGCAAGTCCCTGCCAGTGAAGCGACTTGGTAGATCCCGCCGCAGCAAGTCCATTCCCGCATTGCGGCGGGCTCTGGAGAATACTAGACCTACTAGATTCCGCTCCCCTGCCGTGGGCTTCCAACACCATCCGCGCGGTGGTCCAGTGGATCCACTTTCCAGACTGTTTACACGTATAATCCCATCCGGCCATGGACCCGCCAAGTGCCGTTTACCCAGGCCTGGCGAGTCTGACGACCGTGTGTTTTCCGCCAGTCCCATCACCGAAACTGTGAAATTTAAAGGGACAGTGCGCCGTGGTAATTGTTCATGCCGGGCACTGTTCCTATTTTAGGTAGTCCGGCCCCTTTCCTGGGCATCCTTGCCGGATCCCTTATGCTCCAATTGCCTAACGAGAAAGCGTTCCTGTAAGCCTTGTCCTGAGTTTCTCTGTGTACCGTACCTTCTGCCGGTCCTCGACCACGAATCTTGCCGCCTGCCTGACCTCTGCCTTCCACGTTCAAGAACCGCTGCCGCCTGCCCTTACCTCTGTGCCTGTCCCTGACTACGAGCCTGCCTGACGAATCTGTAACCTCCGCCTACCCTTGGCCACCACCGCAAGCAAGTCCCCGCCAGTGAAGTGCCCCTGGTTATACTCCTGCCGCAGCAAGTTCACCCGCTTTGTGCGGCAGGCTCTGGAGAATACCGGTACCTTCTTTTATGATTCCGCTCCCTGGTGTGGCTTCACTATCGCTTGCGGTGGTCCAGTGGATCCACTACCAGACCGTTACATGTGCTACATCTTAGGCGACACAATTAGGCAACAAAAGTCACAGAAAAAACTCACAGACTATTCACTATCCCTGTCTCATACCACAGCATGACCCTTAAACCTGCATTACCCACAAATTAAAAAGTGCCAGAAGGGAGTATTATTTGAACCATCATTTTACTTGAACTGGACATTTACATATCCCTGTGCTGGAATCGCAAGCATGACCCTTAAACCTGTCTGACCCCCAATTAAAAAGTGGCTGGAAAAAAGGAATATTGAACCACCAGTTTTAAGGTGAATGGAAATTGACCATATACCTGTCCCTGTACCACGCATGACCCTCGAAATCTGCATGACCCACAATTAAAAAAGTGAAGGAAAAAGGGAGGCTTTCAACCACCCATTTTAGTTGAACAGGACATATGACTATCCCTGTCCTTGACCGCAGCATGAGCCATAACCTGCTGACCCCCAGACTAAAAAGGGCCTTAAAAAAAGGAAGACTTTTAACCATCCATTATAGTTGAACTGGACATTGACTAATACTTTTCCTGGACCCGCAATATGACATTAAACCTGTCTGAACCCCCAGATCAAAAAGTGCCGGAAAAAGGAGTCTTTGAACCACGCATTTAAGTTGAACTGGACATAGACTATGGAATGGTCCTGGACCGCGAGCAATGACCCTTAAATTTTACATTAACCCACAGATTAAAAAAAGTGCCGGAAGAAAGTAGTATTTGATGCACCCTTTTAGTTGATACTGGACATTGCTATACCGTCGTCCTGTACCGCAGTAATGACCTTTAACAACCTTTTTCTTGACAAAAGAGATTAAAAAGTGCTCCGGAAAAAGGGATTCTTTGAAACCACCAATTTTATATTGAACTGGACATGACTATACCTGTCCTGGAATTGCGCATGACCCTTAAATCTACATGACCATAGATTAAAAAAGTGCCAGAAGAATATTATTATGAAGCAACCATTTTAATTTGAACTGGACAATTGACTATACCTGCCCTGGACCGCAGAATGCCCATTAAACCTGCTGACACAAAGTTTAAAAATGCCGGAAAAAGAGTCTTTCAACCACCCATTTTTTTTAAAAATGGACTGAAATCCCTGCCCTGACCGCACAGACCCTTAAACCTTTTGACCCACAGTTTAAAAAGTCCGGAAAAAAGTAGCATTTGAACCACCTTTTAAAATTTGAATTGGACATTGAAAATTTCCTGTACCGCAGCAGACCCCCCCAACCCAACCCAAAATTAAAAAGTCCGGAAGAAAGTAGTTTTTTGAAGCATATTTAGTGAAATGGACATTGAATCCATACCGTAAGCAGCATGACCCAAAAAACCCCCGCAAGATCCCCTTAGGGACCTCAACAAAAACAAAAAAATAAACTATATTAAAAACAACTCGTTTTCCAATACGCGGGGCTAGGGTACATCCTCACTGGGAAAAATTTTTTCCACCGTGACATTAGAATGTGAAGCAAACGAAAACAAAAGCTCAGTAGGTCAACAGGCCTGTAAAAAACCCCGCTTTCTACTGTCAATGGGTTGGAAAGGAAATTACTGATAAAGGGGGTGAGGTGTAAACGGGGTCCCCAAAAGGTTCAGCTGGCGGGCCTCTTACAGTGGGTGTGGTGAGAGAAAGGGGGTTTCCCGGTCCTTTCATAAATTAACCCGGGGTTCAGCTAGCAGGGCCCGGATACAGGGGGTTTGGGGTTTGAACCCGGGGTTTGGTGTTCGTCATTTTTAAAACACGCAGGTTCAGTAGCAGGGCCCAGTTCCCAAATTGGGTTTTGTTAAAAGAAAAGGGCCCTGGGCCCTTCTCCTTTTAGAAGGGCAAAAATTCCTTTAAACCCCCGCAAGAACAAAAAGGGTTCGTGCTAAAGCGGGAGTGCAGAAGGGGAAGTGTGAGCAAAAACCCATTTTCTTCCTCTTTCCCACCCACCGCACAGACCTTGGGAAAGGCTTGAAAAAATTTCCCGGCCTCTAGGGAGAGCGCTTGCCCCTTCGTATAAAGTGGGGACCAATTGATTTCATTGGGAAAATTGCTGGTGGTTAACGCTCCCCTGTTTCCCCCCAAGGTCCCCCTTTTTTTTTGGGCATTCTTTTTCTCTTTTTTTCAGTGTTTTTGGAGGAAATTGCCCTCTGTTTTTGGGGTTGGGCAAATTTTTGCTCCATACATGTCCCAAAAAACCCTACATCTGTTTCCAAGTTTTTCCTGTACCTCCCTTAAACCCAATTCAGAGGAATTTTTGCATCAGCTATTTTGTCCCTTGCAATTTTTTTTTAGTTTTAAATTTCCCAAAAAAACCCCGGGGGGGGGGGGGGGGGGGGGGGTTTTAAAATAGGTGGAACCCCACCAAAACCCTTTTTTTTCTTCTTTTTTTTTATTGAAATTAAAGGGTTGTCCACTACAGGGATTGAAAAGGCCATTTTAAAAGTTTTTGAAAAAAACAAGTCATTTTTGCAATATGTGTATATTAACAGTTCCCAAAACCTTTTCCCGGGTTTTTTGGAACTACCCCCATGCCCCAAAAAAAATTTCAAAAAAAAAACCCTTGAGCCCTTTTTGAAAAATTTTGTGAAGAAAAAATGTTGTTAGAAATCATTTTTTTTTTAAAATAGGACCTGAAATTTAAAAGGTATTTCCACACCCATCAGGGACCCCAAAAAAATTATAAAAATGATTCTCAGCCACTTTTAAAAAAATTTGTGAGGGAAAAAAATCCCAAATTAGAACCCAAAAATTTCTTTTTAAAAGGGGCCCTTTTTATTATTTGTATCTCACAAAAAACCAAATAAACCCCCAAAAACCTTTAAACGTTGCGAAAAATTTAAAAAGATAAGTGATTTAAAGGGAAATTACTTTTTTTCATGAAACCGTTACAATTGGTGTTTTTTACATTTCCCCTTTCCCCCCCGCAAAAACCAGAAAATGACATTTTTGGGGGGAACTGAAAAATAAAAATTGCAGGTAAGAAAAAAACTTTTAAAAAAAAAAAATTTCAAGAGGATTATTTCTTTTTAAAAGAGGAATGTAAAGAAACCCCGGCAACAAAAGGGGGTGACCCCCCCGGAAAAATTTGGGGCCACAACATCATCAGAGATCCTTGCCTAAATTCACTTG
>JAODAL010021287.1:0-67442 GCA_025379985.1 Phyllomedusa bahiana | reverse complement strand
TAAAAGGGAAAATTTATTGGTTTTTTGCGGGGATAAAGTATTTCTGAAACTGTGCAGCTTGTGAACTGTTCACATGCTGCTGTGGTGAAAGTGTATTCTGCGTGGACACATAGGGCCACATGTATGAAAACTGTCTAGGTCTAAAACTCACTCTGTTGCCCATAGCAGCCAATCAGAGCTCCCCTTTCATTTTTCCAGAGCGCTATATGAAATGAAAGGGGCGCTCTGATTGGTTTCTATGGGCAACAAAATGAGTTTTAGACCTAGACAGTTTTCATACATGTGGCCCGTAGCGCTATTGCAAATAAGCAACATGGAAGCTGCGAAGCACCACGTGCTATTAATGTGAGAGGTAAATATCAGCTGCGAAAGAGCAGTCCTACATGATACAGTGGAGCCATTTATCACTAATATAAACCAAGGGCTACGAGACGTGTGTCTAAAACAACAGTTCAGTGAACCCTACTGCGACTCTGAGGGAGACAGATGGTAACTGCACCTATGCTAGTAGAGTTGCATCAGAAGTAAAGGCTTCAATTTTCATGGCAGTATGCGAATTGGATCTCTGATTGGCAAAAGGTTTTCTTCTCCAATGAAATAAGTCTTCCACTTCATTGAACAGATGGACGTTGCCGTGTCAGGTGAGAAACATCAGAGAACAAACACCCTGCAAATACTACTGAAGAACACAAGCTGGTGGTCGTAGCGGTATGGTCTGGGACATTCTCTGAGCCCACTCATCCATGTGAAAGGCACTCTCAACAGATTTGGGTGTGGATCCATCCTTCACATTACATACACCAATACATGCCTATTGTCTTTCCTGGGGTGGGTGGCATCTTCTAGCAAGACAATGAGACATGTTGCATGACTAGAAATATCCAAAATTATTTGGAAGAGCATGATCAAGACTTTCACATACTACTCTGGCTCCCTAATTTCCCAGACTTGAACCCAATTGGGCATCGGTGGGACCCCTTCGATGGTGGTGTTTGCTCAATGGATCCTCCCTTCCAGCAGCTGTGGGATGCAGTCAGCATGGCTTCAGTTACATATGACAACTTATCAGGACCTTATTGAGTCCCTCCCAGTCCATCAGGCTGCTGTCTGTGCTGCACATGGTAGTTACATGGTGGTCATAATAATGGGACTCCACTGTATATTTTCATATGTCACCCAAAAAAAAAAGGAATAGCAAGAAATAGTGACCTAAGCTTTCCATATGTGCAGCTTTAATTTGCTTTTGCCCTTTAAGCTGAGCAGCCACCTCAAAAAGTGTGACCCTGCCACTCTTTCTCTCGTTATTCTATGTTATATCCTAAAAGCACAGTGCCACCTAAGACGTCTCACCACCTAAAAAACACATATTAAACATGAACTCCCAAGGTGTTACTATCATAATAGGTATGATTTCATTGAGGTAATAAATGTGATGATGCGTCCTCACTCATGAACAACTGATGTGGTTTAAAGGGGTTGACTCACTATAGGTTTTCAGCCTACCTCAGTGTGTCTGGCACCATAGGATTTTTGAATTCAGGGGCGTGCTTCTTGTCTGCCTCTTCTCCTCCCCCTGCACCTACGTCATTACCCTGATGCTTGCTCCTGATTCTAACTCTCAGTCATTCAGACTTAGCATTGGGATCGTGTTCTATTCAAACTACATGAGAGTTTACTGCCCTATTCCTCCTGCTGAAAGTTGTACCTCATCCACTAACTACAGTGGATGAAAGAAGTAATAAACTTTACTGTGCCTGTCCTAGATCATGGAAATCCAGAGTAGCAGAACGCACACAGACAGCTCCTGCAGTAACTTCTATACACCAGGAGAAAGGCGAGGGGGTTTTCTGCCAGGGTTAACCCTGTGTGTGCCTGCCGAGATCTGCTGCTTACTGCTGAATCAGCTGCACTGTGCAGAGAAGTCTGTGGAGCTTTGTATGCTAATAGCAGCGGGGGATGTAAGTGTTCCTATACCCCCTCTCTCCACAGACATCTCAAGCAACCACAAACCCTGTTCTGTGCTGTCCTCCCATCAGAACAGATACAGGGCAGCTGTGAAGTGTGTTACTATAATCACGATGTGTCACTAATACAGCAGAGCAGGGAGGGATATGATTCGTTCACATGCCCCCCTGGTCTGTTCTATCAGTATAGTCAAAGCTGCACAGACACATCATGATTATATTAACACACTTCACTGCTGTCACATCGTACTGACCACAAATCAGCCTCACCTCTGCTCTCCTCAATCTGTGTAGAGAGCAGGAGGGAGCAGGCACGCACAGGGTTAATCCAGGCAGCACAGCTAACCAGACACAGAAGCCGGAAGTAGAACCCTTCCCCGACCGCCCCAACAGAAGCATTAAAAGGGGCCGAATACAGTGCCGGAGCGGCTCTGTGCTAGACCTGTATTGAGAAGCTGCTGACGTCACCACCACTGGCAGCCACTGAGAGAAAAATCAACAGGTCTGTGGCTATAGTGATTTGAGGAGCTGATGCACTCCTACTACCAGGGATAACTCAAAATCAGTAGTACATTTGTAATGAACATATATTGCAAAGCTGCTTGTTTTTTAAAGATCTTTTAATTAAAACCCAATCATTGTAGCGAGACAAGCCCTTTAAGTACACTAAATCTCAGTTTCCAGGTTATTAATTTGCTTTCAGGTAATTTCTATCCATTGGCAGGTCTTTCCACTAATTCTTCTTAGTTTGAAAATTACATTTTGTCACATAAAGGCTGAGTTCACACTGAATTTTTTATATGGATTTTGCATCAGTTTTTGTAAGTCAAGACCAGGAATGAAACCTTTAGGCTATGTCTACACTGCATCACACAAAAAATGGCCCTAAAGGGGCCGTTTTTTCTCTGATGCAGGACCGCAGCATTTGTCACACTTTGTGACAATAGCCGCGGTCGCTTCTCGTTTTCCTGACGTCGCCCATGCAGTTGTATTGTATGGGAAGACGACAAGAAAACGAGAAGTGCCGGCGTATTATACAACATGTTGTATAATACGCTGGCGCCGAAAGACGAGCAGAGGAAAGACAAGCTGTGTAGACTGCAGCTTGTCTTCTCTATTGCCGTCTATGGGGCCGCCTAACGATCGTATCTGCGGCGCTTTTAAAAAGCGAAAAGCGCCGGAGATACGATCGTTTTCTTATGCAGTGTGGATATAGCCTTATAGAAAGAAAAGACCTTCTCTAGGTTTTTAATCAATTCCTGGCTTTGGCTTTTAAATACTGATGCAAAATACCCGTCAGAAAAATACCACGTCTATCACCATGTATCAGACACAGAAGCATCATGTAAGGCTGATAACCTATCCGTTGTCTAGATGTCATGCACACAAGCGTAGCATTTACAATGAGATGACTAATAATTATGATCAGAATAAACTCCATCGGTGTGGGAAGAGGAAGACGTGATAACTGAATAATAGAGACATTTTAACAATATTTACGCATCTCCCACGCAATATATTTGACTGATTGGTTCTATAGATAATTCTAAGTAAACACACTAATTATATGGACAAAATACACCATCCCTAATTTGTGTCCTTGCTTGAAATAACACAATCATATGTCGATTGTTCCTTAAAGGGGTTGTCTCGCTACAATGATTGGTTTTTAATTTTTAAAGACTTTAAAAACAAGCAGCTTTGCAATATATGTTCTTTTCAAATGTCCCACTGATTTTAGCTAGCCCATTATATTTTTACACAGCTTCAAATCTTATAGTAGCCGACCCGTTATCCTTTTTAGGGGTCAGGTCTGAAAAGACTCATCACCCTTTTAAAACAGGTCGGAGCAGAGAGCCCCTCCCCCCACGAATGCTTTGGATGGAAAGGAGGGGGGAGGAGGCTTGGCGGGTCCCAGTCCGGATAACCCGTGTTGCCTGCTTCCTCCTGCTCTCTACACAATAGATGGACAGCATGACCCCTGTTACTATAAACATGATATGTCTTTGGAAAATGTGACTATACTAATATGACAGATCAGGGGCATGTGGGAATCTTTATGTTCTTTCCCGATTAGGGACACACCTGTTAGTAAAAACCCTTCCTTGTTTGTTGCTGGGATGTGGGGACTTGTAAGCTAAGCAGGGGAAAATAGGAAAACATGCATCCCCTTGCCCCATTTTAGCAACACAGCAGTTCAAGACCTCTATACACTCATAATCACCCTCCCTGTAAAAGAAACCCAGGAGGCACCACAGGGTTTAACTCTGAGAGCAAACCCCCCCCCCCCCCCTGTATAAAAGTTAAGTAGTTTGTGTGATGGGAGGGGGGGAGGGAGCAAAAGACGACCCAAAACAAAGCCCCCCAGTTCAATTACAGGGACATGACAGCTAAAGTCTGTAATAGCAGACAACTCCTTTAAGGCTTATGGACTCTTGTCGTACAGTCAATCTGTACCAGTTGCCTCCTCCCTACTCAGTTCTTCAAATCTGAATAATTATTTTTCATCTTTTCCATACTTTTCACGGAAATGTTTCACAATAGGGTATTCAGATTTCTGGATATATCTACCACATGATCTTGGATTCTTTTTTTGAATTTCCTGATAGTTTTGCCCATGTACTTTATATTTGTACGAAAAAGTAACAGCAATGGAAAAATATAACATAGTCTGTGGAATATTTGTAAGTAGTTAATAAATTCAAAAAATAATCTGCTGTGCCTGTTAGATTCAGTTTCCTGTGGTTGAGGCTTGGGAAAGTTTTTATGTTTCTTTTCTGAACTAACAGCTCATCACTCAGATTTTTTTGTACTTGAACAATTTCTGTCCAATTTGCTTTTCATAAAACATTTCCCACAACCTGGGCACCGATTTTCAATTTTTTGTTAGTTATCCTGCTGTTCTTAAATGAGGCAGCTGTCTTTTCTGGCTTACATAATTCACATTCTTTTCTTCATCTATTTATAAGTGGATATTAATTTGCAAAAAGTAACACACGTAAAGGGTGAAACATGTGCCAACAACAGAATAAACATCTGTTATTTTGTCTCTGTTCATACAATCTTTTTAAAAGAGTATTTTTTCTGGGCTTCATACAAGGGTGTGTATATTTTTGCTGACTGAGAGTGCAACTTAGTGAAATGGAAACTCTGGTCCTAGTCCACTACTTCCAGAATAAGACCGCTATCATTCACGTCATGATGACGTCATGCCACCTGTGCCGGGAAGAAGATGGAGTTCAGTGGGAGCTTTAGGGAGCAGGGGAAAGGTGAGTACTGTTATTTTTTATTTTATATATGCCCTATTACCTATCTATTTATACTGGGGGCCATATTACCTGTCCAGCTATATACTGGGAGCCCTATTATCTGCCTAGCTAAATACTGGGGACCTATTACCTGCTTACCTATATACTGGGGGCCATATTACCTACCTATCTATATACTGAGGGCCCTATTACCTACCTAGATATACTGGGGGCCCTATTACCTACCTATATATACTGGGGGCAATGTTACCTGCCTAGTTATATACTGGGGGCCAAATTCCACTCAGAATAGGCCTTGCTATGGTCAACCAAAGATGTTGAGTGCATGTGCTCAGCATCAAATCCAGAGATTGTCTTTTCAAAATAGATGTATGAGTGCTGCCAGCATTGCTGCAGAGGTAAACGGAGTGTGGGGTCAGCCTGTCACTGCTCAGACCATACATTGCACACTGCATCAAATTGGTCTGCATGGCTCTTGTCCCAGAACTACTCTTCTAAATATGATGCACACGAAAGCCAGCAAACAGTTTGCTGAAGACAAGCAGACTAAGGACATGGAGTACTAGAATCATGTCCTGTGGTCTGATGAGACCCAGATAAACTTATTTAGTTTAGAGGGTTTCAAATGTGAGTGGCGGCAACCAGATGAGGAGTACAAAGACAAGTATGTCTTGCCTACAGTCAAGCATGGTGGTGGGAGTGTTATAGTTTGGGGTTGCATGAGTGCTGCTGGCTATGGGGAGCTACAGTTATTTGAGGGAACCATGAATGCCAACATGTACTGTGACATACTGAAGCAGAGCATAAAGCCCTACCTAACCCCAAGCATGTTTCCAGACCAAAACCCCCACTGAGTATCTGTGGTGCATCCTCAAATGAAAGGTGGAGGAGCACAAGGTCTCTAACATCCACCATGTCATCATGGAGGAGTGGAAAAAGAATTCCAGTGGCAACCTGTGAAGCTCTAAGGAACTACATGCAAAAGAGAGTTAAGAAAAATAATGGTGGCCACACAAAATATTGACACTTTGGGCACACTTTGGGCCCATTAGTGGTGTACTCACTTTTATTTTCAGCATTTTAGACCAGAGGCGTCACTAGGGTCCTAAAACATCCGGGCCTCGGGCCTCTGTGTTACTTTTTGCTCAGTAGGCCTGGGTTCACACAGCCCCAGATAAAAAGGCCTAGCAATGCCCCTGGTTATTCCTGTGCTAAAAAAAAAAAACTACTCTTGCTACCTGTATAGGGAACGTTTAAAAAACGAATTAAATAAATTTGATTTTCCTATTGATACATCTAGCATTTTACTTTCCCATAGTTATTGTACTGAATATACAATAAAAGAGGACCCAGTACTAAGTCTTGGGGTACACCACTGATAACCGGGAACAATTCAGAGTAGGAATCATTTACTACCACTCTTTGTTCTGATAGCTAGTGAAAGCCCACTCAGTCAGAGCACATTATTTTCCAGCACTGCCTTAACTCTCTTAGGCATGTAGTTCACTAGAGCTTCACAGATTGTCACTGGAATCCTCTTCTACTCCTTCATGACGACATCACAGAGCTGTTAGAGACATTGCACTCCTCCACCTTTCATTTCAGGATGCCCCACAGATGTTCAATAATGTTTAGGTCTGGAGACATGCTTGGCCAGTACAGCACCTTTACCCTCATTTTCTTTAGCAGGGCAGTGGTCATCTTGGAGGTGTGTTTGGCATCATTCCCAGGTTGCAATATTGCCCTGAGGCCCAGTTTTGAAAGTGAGGGGATCATGCTCTACTTCAATTTGTCACAGTACATGTTGGCATTCATGGTTCCCTCAATGAACTGTAGCTTGCCACAGCCAGCAGCACTCATGCAGACACAAACCATGACACTCTCGCTAACATGCTTGACTGTAGGAAAGACACACTTGTCTTTGTACTCCTCACCTGGTTGCTGCCACACACGCCTGATAACATCTGAATCAAATAATTTTAGCTTGGTCTCAGACCACAGGATATGGTTCCGGTGATCCATGTCCATGGTCTGTTTGTCTTCAGCAAACTGTTTGTGGGATTTCTTGTGCATCTGTTTTAGAAGAGGCTTTCTTCTGGAACGGCAGCCATGCAGACCAATTTGATGCAGTGTGCAGCTTATGGTCTTAGCAATGACAGGCTGACTCTTCCACCCCTTTAACTTCCACATTGATGTTGACAGCACTCCTATGCCTATTTTGAAAAGTCAGTCTCTGGATATGACGTTGAGCACATGCATTCAACTTTTTTGATTGACCATGGCGAGGCCTATTCTGAGTGCAGAAAATAAAAAGGTTGCCAGCAACTCCAAGATCCGTGAAAAACTGAAGGTCTTTTTTAGAAATATAAAAACGTGATGACAAGATAATAGCAACATATAAGCTATTGTTGCTATTATCTTGTCATCACGTTTTTATTTTTCTAATAAAGACTTTCAGTTTTTCACGGATCTTGGAGTTGCTGGCAACCTTTTTATTTTCTATTACCATGGACTGATGCTTCCAGAGAGCAGCCGTGCAGCCCTATAACTGGAGTGGTGAGCTGGCAATCTTTGCTTTTTTCTCATCTATTCTGAGTGCAACCTGTATTCAGGGCCGGGACGACGGGTGGGCCAAGGTAGGCGACCGCCTAGGGCGCCTACCTCTGCCTATCCCTAAGGGGCGCAGGCAGGGCCCCGACCCGCGCCGGGCTCCAGGCCGCTGCCATGGGCCAGAAGCGCCGGCGGTCTCTGTGACCGCTTCTGTGGAGCAGAGAGCGAGCGCTCCCTGCCCCGCAGACAGTGTCGGCCCGCTCCCCGGAGGATCGCTGGATCCTCCGGTGACGCGCAGGGCCAACACAGTGGGGCCGCCGGGTCCTCATAGCGCTGAGGCCCCGCCGCGGCTCCGCGCGGCGCTCAGCTGGCAGCGTCGCGCTGCAGTGATGTCATCGCGACACTGCCTCTCCTCGGGCGCACAGCGCGTCACAGGCCGTGCGCCCGAGGAGCTGCCGGAGGAGCGTCCGGCGCTGGAGGCGGGGCCCGAAGAGGAGCGCGTGCCCGGGCAGCAGGTAAGTATGAATGTTGTTGTTTTTACCTGCCTGTAGCCCCTATATGCCTGCCTGTGGCCCCTATAAGCCTGCCTGTAGCCCCTATAAGCCTGCCTGTAGCCCCTATATGCCTGCCTGTGGCCCCTATAAGCCTGCCTGTAGCCCCTATATGACTGCCTGTAGCCCCTATATGCCTGCCTGTAGCCCCTATATGCCTGCCTGTGGCCCCCATATGCCTGCCTGTAGCCCTATAAGCCTGCCTGTGGCCCCTATATAACTGCCTGTGGCCCCCATACGCCTGCCTGTAGCCCTATAAGCCTGCCTGTAGCCCCTATAAGCCTGCCTGTGGCCCCTATAAGCCTGCCTGTGGCCCCCATATGCCTGCCTGTGGCCCCCATATGCCTGCCTGTGGCCCTATAAGCCTGCCTGTGGCCCTATAAGCCTGCCTGTAGCCCCCATACGCCTGCCTGTAGCCCTATAATCCTGCCTGTAGCCCCCTATAAGCCTGCCTGTAGCCCTGTAAGCCTTCCTGTGGCCCCCCTATAAGCCTGCCTGTAGCCCTATATGCCTGCCTGTGGCCCCTATAAGCCTGCCTGTGGCCCTATAAGCCTGCCCGTGGCCCTAAAAGCCTGCCTGTAGCCCCTATAATCCTGCCTTTGGCCCCTATAAGCCTGCCTGTGGCCCTATAAGCCTGCCTGTAGCCCCTATAAGCCTGCCTGTGGCCCCTATAAGCCTGCCTGTAGCCCCTATAAGCCTGCCTGTAGCCCTATAAGCCTGCCTGTGGCCCCATAGCCTGCCTGTGGGCCCCAAATTACTGCCTGTGGCCCTATAGCCTACCTGTAGCCCCTATAAGCCTGCCTGTAGCCTCTATAAGCCTTCCTGTGGCCCCCATATGCCTGCCTTTGGCCCCCATAGTCCTGCCTGTTGCCCCTTTTAGCCTGGGTTTAGCCCCTATAAGCCTGCCTGTTGCCCCTATAAGCCTGCCTGTGGCCCCCATATGCCTGCCTGTGGCCCTATAAGCCTGCCTGTAGCCCCTAGCTATATACATGCCTGAGCCCCTATAGCTATATACCTGCCTGTGTGCCCCTATATACCTGCCTGAGCCCCTATAGCTATATAACCTGCCTGAGAGTGACCCTATGTCTATATACCTGCCTGAGAGTGACCCTATATCTATATACCTGTCTAACTGAGGGGACTTATATACCTATAATTAAGGAGTTGCTGGAAATGTGAGGATTCTAAGATATTTGTGTCCAAATCTGCAGGGACGAGTATTGGCCGGGAGCAATCAGCATGAAGGTGTGGACCGGATGGAGAAGAAAAGGGAAAGTGAACGACGCTGATCAGAAAAGACGTCTCCTGTGAGTCACTAAATTTAACTGCAGTGTAATCACTTAGATTTCTGCAGAGCGTCTACATACAACTAGTATCTACCACTATCTGATCACTGTATGGCGGTGGTATATGTAATCAGAGCCTGTGTACAGCTGATAGTCACATGTGGGGGTCGTGTTTGGTCAGAGTCTGGCAGGATTATTTGATCCTTAAGTAGTAATAGTTTAGGGTCTTGGTTTTGTAGGGGGTTTTTTAGTAACAATCATTCGTCTGGTAGATTTGCCCATGTATTGGTGGATTATTCGGTGACTGTTATTTAGGGGTATTGCACTGTCATACGGAAGTGAGCGATTTTGAAAAAGCAAATTTGTCAGGGCTGATTTCCATTGTGCAGTGACTGCTGAGGAGATGGACGGGAGCTATGTGGGATACGCAGAAAATTAGTGACAGGACCTGGCGCAGGGGTGAGAGGAATTGGGGTGGAGGGGGCATTTTTTGGGGAGCGAGGGGGGGGGGCCATTGGCTGTACTCGCCTAGGGCACTAAAATGCCTTGTCCCCGCCCTGCCTGTCTTGTTAAACTGCTGTACTGTATAGTCTTGGTCACTGTGCTGCAACTCAGTTTCAGGGTGTTGGCAATCTTCTTATAGCCCAGAACACCTTTAGGTAGAGCAACAATTCTTTTGTCAGATCCTCATACAGTTCTTTGTCATGATGTGCAATGTTGAACTTCCAGTAACCTATATGAGAGAGTGTGAGAGGGATAACACCAAATTTTACACATGTGCTCTCCATTCATGCCTGAGACCTTGTAACACTAACAAGGGAAAATGTCGAATTGGGCACAATTTGTCCATTTTCACGTAAGGGTGTTCCCACTTTTCTTGGCAGCAGTTTAGACATTGATGGATGTGTGTTGTTCTTTTTTATGGCACACCAAATTTACACTCTTATACAAGCTGTACACTGACTACTTTACATTGTATCAAAGTGTCATATCTTCAGTGCTGCCCCATGAAAGATAAAATACAGCATTTACAAAAATGTGAGGGGTGTACTCACTATTGTAAGATACTATATACATACATACATACATATATGTATTATATTACATTATTAAATTATATATTACAATATATATATATATATATATATATATATATATATATATATATATATATATATATATATATTAATTAACTTATATATACAGTGCGGAAAATAAGTATTTGATACACTGGCATTTTGCAAGTTTTCCCACCTACAAAGCATGGAGAGGTCTGTAATTTTTATTGTAGTTACACTTCAACTGTGAGAGTCATAATCTAAAAAAAAAAACTCCAGAATATCACATTGTATGATTTTTAGATAATTAATTTGCATTTATTTTATTGCATGAAATAAGTATTTGATCACCTACCAACCTGCAACAATTCTTGCACTCACAGACCTGTTAGTTTTTCTTTAAGAAGTCCTCCTACGCTGCACTCATTACCTGTATTAATTGCACCTCTTTGAACTGGTATATTATATTTGATACAATAGAAAAACAGAACTTAATATGTGGTACAGAAACCTTTCTTTGCAATTACAGAGGTCAGACGTTTCCTGTAATTCTTGACCAAGTTTGTGCACACTTCAGCAGGGATTGTAGCCCACTCCTCCAAACAGATCTTCTCCAGATCTTTCAGGTTTTGGGGCTGTCGTTGGGCTACATTGAGATTCCAAAGATTTTTGATTGGGTTCAGTTCTGGAGACTGGCTAGGCCACTCTAGGACCTTGCAATGCTTATTACAGAGACACTCATTAGTTGCCCTGGCTGTGTGTTTCAGGTCATTTTCATGCTGGAAGACCCGGTCACAGCCCATCTTCAATGCTCTTACTAAGGAAAGAGGTTGTTGGCCAAAATGTCTTTATATATGGTGTCATCCATCCTCTTTTTAGTAAATTGAAGTCATTCTGTTCCATTTGCAGAAGAGCACCCCCAATGATGTATGATGTTTCCACCCCAATGCTTCATGGTTGGAACGGTGTTCTTGGGGTTGTACTCATCCTTCTTCTTCCTCCAAACACAGCGAGGGGAGTTGATATCAGAAAGTTCTATTTTGGTCTCATCTGATCATATGACCTTCTCCCATGCCTCCTCTGGATCATCCAGATGGTCATTGGCGTACTTCAAACAGGCCTGGACATGTGCTGGCGTGAGCAGGGGGAACTTGCATACCCTGAAGGATTTTAATCCATGACAGTGTAGTCAAGTATGTTTTTTTTCACATTTTACCCAACTCATTATTTGTTCTCAGTTGTCCTGTAGCCCATCCCAGTCTTGTGCAGCTCTACAATTTTGTCCCTGGTGTCCTTAGACAGTTCTTTGGTCCTGGCCATGGTGGAGAGCTGGGAGTGTGATTTATTGTGTGGACAGGTGTCTTTTATACAGGTAACCGGTTCAAACAAATGCAATTAATACAGGTAATGAGTGCAGAGTAGGAGGGCTTCTTAAAGAAAAAGTAAAAGGTCTGTAAGAGCCAAAATTCTTGCTGGTTGGTAAGTGGTCAAATACTTATTTCATGCAATAAAATGCAAATCAATCATTTAAAAATCACACAATGTGATTTTCTGGATTTTTTTTTTTAGTTTCTGTCTCTCACAGTTAAAGTGTACCTCCAATAAAATTACAGACTTCTCCATTCTTTGTATGTGGGAAAACTTGCAAAATCCCCAGCGTATCAAATACTTATTTTCCCTATCTATCTAGCTATCTATCTAGCTATTTAGCTATCTATCTATTATGGATGAGGGACCTTTATACCTACCTATGTACTTGGGGATACTTACTTATTTGCCTACTGGGTGACTTATGTATCAAACTTCCTACTTAATGATGTCTTATCTACGTACTTACCTACTTAACCCCTTAAGGACATGTTCGTTTTTCCTTCCTCGCCTTCCCAGAGCCATAACTGTTTTATTTTTCCACCTACATAGACATATGAGGGCTTTTATTTTGCGGGGCAAGATGTACTTTCTAATGGTGTTATTCCCTGTACTATAGAATATACTGGGAAATCACCAAAAAATTCAAAGTGGGAATTCAATCTTCGATAAATAGAATGTGTTATCTATATTCTACAGGTTGATACGCATCCGGCAATACCAAACATGCAGGGTTTCCTTATGTTTTGGTACCTTAAAAAAAAATTCCCAAACTTTTTCTTTTTTTTTAAAAATTTGCACCACGGCGCCATTTTGTGGGGACCAATAACTTTTTATACTAACACCTAGGACGTCAGTGAGGGTGCATTTTTTGTGGGCCGATGTGATTTTTTCGCTAGCCGTTTGGAAGCATGCAATTTTTTTTGATCACTTTTATTCAATTTTTTAAAGTGAAAAAAATGCCCAAAAAACTCAATTTTTTGCTTTTGGAATTTTTTTTTTTTACGGTGTTCAGCATGGGAAAAAAATTATGTTATTTTTTATAGATCAGACTTTTTCAGAGCGGCGATCCCAAAAATATGGGGAACTTTTTTATTATTTTATTTTTTTTTTATTTGTAAAAGGGGGAAAAGGGGGGGGTGTTTTAAATTTTTTAATTTTTTTTTTGTACTTTAAAACTTTATTTTTTTTTTTTTTATTGTAAAATTGAGTCCCCTAGGGTGCTTGACCACTAGGGGGCCCCGATCGTTTAATACAGTTAATGCATTGCAAGACAGTGATTAGACTGTCCCCAATTTGGCGGTTTCCCTATTCCCTGTCTGCGGACGGAAGGGGGGCAGACCAGGCATGGGAGTGAGGGAGCGTTCACAGGGCTCCCCGCTGTGGATCGCTGCGGTATGCTGCGGAGATGCCAATCACCCTGGAGGTTCATGCGCGGCCCCGTCTTTATTTTTTTCGTTTGCTGGGGGCCATCTTTGCCAGGCATCTAAAAGGGGTTTAAACAGCGTGGGCGACTCGCCCGTTCGGCTTTTTAACGGTGGGGGGTTAGCGGCGTTAGTCGTAAAGCCGCCGGCTGTGCGGGGGAGGGGGGGGGGTGGCGCGGAGCGATCGCCCTGCAAACCCCCTTGGGGCCCCCTGGGACGTATGGGGTAGCCCGGGGGTCTTAAGGTGTTAAAAAGGGGGCCCTAACCCCCTACTTAAAGGGGTTATCCAGGATTTTAAATATTCCATAGAACACTAAAAAACGCATTTATTTTGAATTTAGATTCCATACTTTCAGTGTTTATTTTCTTTTTTATTCATCTATCATAAGATCGTGAAACTTCCTGGTTGTGGGGTTCAGTAGTTCTTCGGAGCTATTTTTATAAGTCCCAGAATCCCCGGCATCCAATTAGGGGCTTCCTGCACCCGCCCCTAATCCTCCTGCCTGTTCATTTTTCATTTTCAGACAGAAAAAATTCATGCCCCTGTTCCCCCTGCTTACTTCACTCTCTGTGTGCCTGCGCAGGTGTGTGCAGTACAGAACCCAAACAGTTTATAACATGGTTAAAAAAAAACATTCTTTCTCATCCTTTATATCTGTATTTTATGTACAAATTTATTTTTGGTTTATATATTTCTTGTAGTGCTGTACATCCCCCCACAGCATATCCCCCGTTATCCCATCATTTTTAACTCTGATTACTGTGGGGTATGTTGCATCACACAGCTTTCCTGTACACTATCTAGCATCCAAGAAAAAATGGGTAATGTCCCCTCCCCCACAGAAATCAGTTCTTGTATGAGAAAAGATGTGCGCCTGCTGTAGGAAGTCTTCCGCTTTTCAGCCTCCATCTCTCTATTTTTAATGATTACATTCCCGCCCGCACCCATGTTCCATAGTGGTGATGAGTCAATAGAGGAGCCGATCTTTTTTTGCTCAGGTCACCCCATAAGTGTTATTGAGCTGAACCTGGTTCAAAGCACACCCCGATCTTCTCCAAAAATCTTTCAGGTTTTGGGGCTGTCGCTGGGCTACTTGGATTCCAAAGATTTTTTATTGGGTTCAGTTTTTGGAGACTGGCTAGGCCCCCTCTGGACCCTTTCAAATGTTATTACAGGACATATTAGTTCCCTGTGGGGTTTTTTCAGGTCATTTTCATGCTGGAAACCCGGTCACAGCCCCCTCTTCAATGCTCTTACAAGGAAAGAGGTTTTTGGCCAAAATGTCTTTATATATGGTTCATCCATCCCCTTTTTAGTAATTTTAAGTCATTCGTTCCTTTTGCAGAAGAGACCCCCAAAGTTGGGATGATGTTTTTCCACCCCAAAGCTTTTTTTTTTATGGTTGGAACGGTTTTTCTTGGGGTTGTACTCATCCTTCTTCTTCCTCCAAAAACCCAGCGAGGGGAGTTGAATTTTAGAAAAACTATTTTTGGGTTAAAATTTATCATATGCCTTCTCCCATGCCTCCTTGGGTCAAAAGTGGTCGGGGTACTTCAAAAAGGCCCCGGACATGTGCTGGCGTGAGCGGGGGAACTTGCTACCCCCGAAGGATTTTAATCCATGACAGTGTAGCAAGATGTTTTTTTTTACATTTTACCAATCATTATTTGTTTATTTGTCCTGTAGCCCCTCCCAGTTTGTGCAGCTCTACAATTTTGTCCCCGGGGTCTTAGACAGTTTTTTGGCCCTGGCCATGGTGGAGAGTGGGAGTGTGATTTATTGTGGGGGACAGGTGTCTTTTATAAGGTAACCGGTTCAAACAAATGCAATTAATCGGGGTAATGAGTGCAGGTAGGGGGCTTCTTAAAGAAAAAAAAAAAGTAAAAGGTTTGTAAAGAAAAAAATTCTTGTGGTTGGTTAAGTTTTTAAATACTTTTTTCATGAAATTAAAAAATGCAAATCAATCATTTAAAAATCACACAATGTGATTTTCTGGATTTTTTTTTTGTTTCTGTCTCTACATTTAAAAGTGTCCCTCCAAAAAAATTAAAGATTCTCCATTCTTTGTTGGGGGAAAATTGCAAAAACCCCCGGGTATCAAATACTTATTTTCCCTATCATTCTAGCTATCTTCTAGCTATTTAGCTATCTATCTATTATGGATGAGGGGGCCTTTATACCTACCTATGTACTTGGGGTACTTACTTATTTGCTACTGGGTGACTTTTTGTATCAAATTTTCCCACTTATTTTGTCTTTCTACGTATTATATTAAAACCCTTTTAAGGAATGTTCGTTTTTTTCCTTTTCCTCGCCCTTTCCCCGAGCCTAAACTGTTTTATTTTTCCCCCTTACTAGACATATGAGGGCTTTTATTTTGCGGGGAAGAGTACTTTTAATGGTGTTATTCCCTGTTCCCATGAATATACTGGGAAATCACCAAAAAAATTCAAAGTGGGGAAAATTTAATCTTCGTAAAAAAGAATGTGTTTTTTCTATTTCTACAGGGTTTATACGCATCCGGGGAATACCAAAATGCGGGGTTTTCCCTTTTTGTTTTGGTACCGTTTAAAAAAAATTTTAAAAATTTTTCTATTTTGAAATTTTGCATCACGGGCATTTTGTGCGACCAAAAAATTTTTTATACTAACACCCACGGAGTCAGTGGGGTGCTTTTTTGTGGGCCGATATTACTTTTTTTCGCTAGCCCTTTGGAATGCATGCAACTTTTTTTTTCACTTTTATTAATTTTTTAAAGGGCGTAAAATGACCCCAAAAAAATAAATTTTTTTCGTTTGGAAATTTTTTTTTTCCGGTGTTAAATGTACAGGAAAATTTTTGTTTTTATTTTTATAGATCAGACTTTTTCAGATGCGGCGTACCAAATATGGGGAAAATTTTTTTTTTTTTTTTTTGTTTTTTTTTGTTAAAAAGGGGGGAAAGGGGGCTGATTTGAACTTTTAATACTTTTTTTTATACTTTAAAACTTTATTTTTTTTTTTTATTGTAACATTGAGTCCACCTAGGGTGCTTGACCACTAGGTGGCACGATCGTTAATACAGTCTAATGCATTGCATAGACAGTGCATTAGACTGTACCAATATGGCGGTTTCCCTACTTCCTGTCTGCGGACGGAAGTGGGGCAGACCAGGACATGGCAGTGACGGGAGCGTTCACAGGGCTCCCCGCTGTCGGATCGCTGCAGGTATGCTGCGGAGATGCCAATCACCCTGGAGGTCAGTGCGCGGCACCGATCTTTATTCATTCAGATGCTGCGGCCATCTTTGCCATGGCATCTGAAGGGTTAAACAGCGTGGGCGACTCTGCCCGTTCGCGCTGTAACGGTCGGGTGTTAGCGGCGATTAGTCGCTAACAGCCGCCGGCTGTGCGGGGGAGGGGGTGGGTGGCGCGGAGCGATCGCCCTGCAAAGCCCCTTGGGGACCCTGGGACGTATGAGTACGTCCAGGGTCCTTAAGGTGTTAATAAGGGGCCTATACACCTACTTAAAGGGGTTATCCAGGAGTTTAAATATTCCATAGAACACTATAAACAGCATTTATATTGAATAGTATTCCACTACTTTCATGTGTTTATTTTATTTTCTTATTTCATTTTATTCATAAGATCAGGGGAAACTTTTTTTGGTTGTGGGAGTGTCAGTAGTTCTTCGGCAGCTATTTTATATAAGTCCCAGAATCCCTGGCAGTCCAATCTAGGACTTCTCTGCACCCGCCCCCTAATCCTCCTAGCACTGTTCATTTTATCATTCTCAGACATGCTCTACTTCACTCTCTGTGTGCCTGCAGCAGGCTGTGTGCAGTACAGTAACCACTCAGTTTATAACATGGTAAAAAGACATTCTTTCCTCATCCTATTATATCTGTATACATGTACAAATTTATTTGGTTTATATATTTCTATGTATGTGCTGTACATCCACCACAGCATATACACAGTTATCCCATCATTGTAACTCTGATTACTGTGGGGTATGTTGCATCACACAGCTTTCCTGTACACTATCTAGCATCCAAGAAAGGTGGGTAATGTCACATCCTCCACAGAAATCAGTTCTTGATCATGGGAAAGATGTGCGCCTGCTGTAGGAAAGTCTTCCGCTTGCAGCCTCCATCTCTCTATTTGAATGATTACATTCCTGCCAGCACCTATGTTCACATAGTGACTGATGAGTCAATAGAGGCAGCCAGATCTTTCTCTGCTCAGGTCACACCCACTACAGTGTTATTGAGCTGAACCTGGCTTCAAAGCACACCCACTGAGTGATTACAAAACATCCATTGAGTCCATGTGATCGATGGACGTCACATGATATACAGGAAGCAGAAAGTAGGGGAGTAAAAGTCTCTCTGCATGGTTTTGAAAATAATAAAATTTAAATAATTTTTAATGAGCATCAATTACAAATATCAATATAATTAAGTTGTAAGATCTATAACAAATAAAAAGATAGTTCCGGAAAACCCCTTTAACTTTTGAAAGGGCCTATATACCTACTAAATGTGGGATCTTTATACTTACCAGTTGGGGGCCTACATAATTACCTGTCTACTTAATGGGTGGCCTATATACCTATTTAACTAATTGTATACCTACCTACTTATTAGGGGCTGTATAACTATTTATGCTGTGTTGGGCTTATTTACCTATCTACTTAATAAGAGGCTTTTATACCAACCTACTTACTTTCAGGCATATATACCAGATTAATTAATGAGGAGCTATAAACCTAACTACCTATTAGGGGGCTACCTACCTTTCTACTTAATGAAGGGACCTATAAACTGATGAGAAAAAGGTTAACAATGTCTCACTATCCACTACAGCTTTGATGGTGAGACAATCATCATTTTATAAACAATAATTTTGGTTATCGCATACATAAATTTGGCTTACGACTATGTACCATATGCTTTTTTATGCAGATTCTAGTCATGTAACTGCATTGTTATTGTTTTTCTCCTGGTGATGGAACAGTCTTTTTCTTCTTGTATACTACATTTTTTAACCTGTTCTCACATTTCTTAATAGCTCAGTGTGTTATTAGGTTAATTACTAAGTGAAAAGCCACTGGTTGAAATCAAGAACCAGCCATGAAGAATATTTCCCAAAAAAAGAGAAACCGCATAATCCAGCTCATCAATAGCAGTCTCTTGGCTAAGAAAATTGACAACCTGCATCATGTGAGGCCATGACACTTGGAAGAATACAAAATGAAGTCAGTCTATCTATTCCAAATCCAAGAGGTGAACATCCAGGCAAAATATCAGTCAACAAGTCAGTTCATCACAAGGTCTATCAGTTTTGTCATGACAAACATAGCAGTGGATTTGGCTTGTATGCTTCGTAATAGTGAGATCACAGACATTCATGCAAGCACTGTGCGATGCTGTTATACAAGTCTGGAATGGTAACCTAAATGTAACGGATGTGGTAGTGGATCCTCTGAACCACCACAAGCGATGGCGTAAGCCACGCCAGGGAGCGGAGTCTAAGTAGGTCCGGTTTTCACCATAGCCCGCCGCAAAGCCGGATGGACTTGCTGCGGCGGATTGCTACCATGTCGCTACCCCTGATGTGACTTGCTTGCGGTGGCAGCCGAGGTGTTGTGCGGTACAGAATCGTGAAGCAGGCTCGTGGTCGGGGCAGGCAGAAGGTCAGTGCAGGCGGCAGTGGTTCATAGTCGGGGACAGGTAGAAGGTCAGGACAGGCGGCAATGGTTCGTGGTCATGGGACGGAGGCAGAAGGTACGGTACACGGTAGACAAGCAAGATACTCAGGAACGCTTCCTCTCTAGGCACAGTGCACTATCGTTACGGCAAGGTGTTAAGGAAGGAGCAGGGCTTAAATAGGGTCAGCGCCCGGTTAGACCAATTACCAGTGCGCTGTCCCTTTAAATTTGCCTGTAGTGCCGTGCGCGCGCACTAGGGGGCAAGCGTGAACCCGGCCGGCAGCAGGAGCACGCGCCGGGATGGAAAAAGGAGCGTGGCGAGGTAAGTTGAACCATGGCGCCCGCGGACATGTCGGAGGTGCGGGTGTGCCTGCGACCCGACACGGGGGTCGCAGGGACACCCGTAACAGTACCCCCCCCCCTTTGGCCTCCCCCTCTTTCTGACCTGCTTCAACCTAGACAAGAGGCCCTGACCCAGGATGTTCTCCTTCCACGACCTTTCCTCTGGCCCAAACCCCTTCCAGTCGGACCAAAAAAATCTTCTCCCCCTAACCGTCTTCATGTCCAAAATTTCTTTGACTGTAAAAATAATGGTGGAGTCAGCTACGGGACCACAGACCGAGAGAACCGGTTATGGACGATCAGTTTCAACATGGAGACGTGGAAGGAGTTTGGGATGCGCATAGTCAGAGGGAGCCAGAGTTTGTAGGCTACCGGATTGATGCGCCTCAGGACTGCAAAGGGGCCTAAAAACCGGGGACCCAGCTTGTAGCTAGGGATTTTAAAGCGGACATACCTGGCAGACAGCCACACCTTATCCCCCGGAACAAAGGAAGGAGGGGGACTTCTTTTCTTGTCCGCTTGGGCTTTCATACGGGCCTGGAGCAGAGGTTGGCGTCTCCTTCCAAACAGCAGATAGGTCGCGGACCAGATTATCCAGCGCAGGGACATCGGAGGAGGCAGAGGGCAGCGGGAGGGGTGGGCGGGGATGCCGACCGAAGACGATGAAGAAGGGAGATGCCCCAGCGGAATCAGAGTCCAGGGAATTATATGAAAACTCCGCCCATGGCAATAGACTGGACCAATCATCTTGTCTTGCGGACACAAAGTGGCGGAGATAGGTACCCAAGACTTGGTTCACTCTCTCCACTTGCCCATTAGAATGTGGGTGGTATGCGGAGGAGAAATCCAGTTCCACTTGTAGTAGAGAAGTGTGACATTTTCGAGAAATGGTCAGTGACCACCCAGATAACTGTATTACCGTCAGAGGGAGGCAGATCGGTGATGAAGTCCATGGCAATGTAACCCCAGGGACTGTTAGGAACCGGTAGAGGCTGTAGCAAACCCGCAGGTTTGAGGCGCGGAGATTTGTTGCGGGCACAGGTGGTACAGGCTTCCACGAACTCCTTCACATCTTTAGCGAGATCGGGCCACCAGTAGAACCGGTATATCAACGAACAGGATTTCCGCACCACCAGATGTCCAGCAATATGAGAGCAGTGGCCCCATTTTAGAATCCTTAGCCGGAGCGCAGGGCGCACATACGTCTTACCCGGAGGAGCACGTTGGAGGCTTATGGGATCTGCAGATATCAGACATTCTGGAGGTACGATGTGCCGAGGAGCGGTCTCCTCTTCTCCACTTACGTCAGAGGCACGGGAAAGGGCATCGGCCTTGACGTTTTTCTCTGCCGGTCGGAAATGGATAACATAATTAAACCGGGCGAAGTATAGAGACCACCTTGCTTGGTGTGAGTTGAGATGTTGCGCTGTCTGGAGGTAGAGGAGATTTTTATGGTCAGTGTAGATATTCACGGGATATTGAGCACCTTCCAGGAGGTGGCGCCATTCCTCCAGAGCGAGCTTAATGGCCAGAAGCTCCCGATCCCCGATGGTATAGGTCCTTTCCGCAGGAGAAAATGTTCTGGAAAAGAACCCACAGGTCCGAGTCTTGCCTTTGGACCCCTTTTGGGTGAGGACCGCCCTGGCCCCCATGGAAGAAGCGTCTACTTCTAAGAATAAGGGTTTCTCGGTATCAGGCCGAGACAACACAGGCGCAGATGCATGCTTTTGGGTAAGAGCCACAATCGGTGCCACCAACGTTGAGAAATGTGGGATGAACTGCCTGTAATAATGTGCAAAGCCCAGGAAGCGTTGTATGGCCCAGAGGCCGACGGGTCGTGGCCAGTGTAGAACGGCAGAGAGTTTAGTGGGGTCCATCTGCAGGCCCTTGTCCGAGATTATATATCCGAGAAACGGCAGTGTAGTCTGGTGAAACAGGCACTTTTCTAGCTTGGCATAAAGATGGTTCTCATGCAGGCATTTCAGGACCTGTCGTACATGCGACTGGTCGGTCTCCGGATCGGGCGAAAACACCAGAATGTTGTCCAAGTAGACAACCACGCAGACATACCGGAGATCTCTGAAAATGTCATTGACAAATTCTTGGAAGACTGCTGGAGCGTTGCACAAGCCGAAGGGCATCACTAAATACTCGAAGTGCCCATCACGAGTATTGAAGGCCGTCTTCCACTCGTCACCTTCTCGGATCCGGACGAGATTATACGCAAATCCAACTTGGAGAAGACTTTAGCTCCGCGGAGACGAATGAAGAGTTCTGTAATCATAGGTAAAGGGTACCGGTTTTTGATAGTGATCTTGTTGAGACCGCGGTAGTCGATGCAGGGTTGTAAGGAACCATCCTTCTTCTCCACAAAGAAGAATCCGGCACCTGCCGGAGAAGAAGACTTGCGGATGAAGCCCTTTTGCAAGTTTTCTTTAATGTAGGCCAACATGGCCTGAGTCTCGGGAACCGAGAGTGGGTAGACCCTACCCCGGGGTGGACTAGTCCCGGGCAGCAGGTCTATAGGACAATCGTAGGGACGATGGGGAGGTAGAGTTTCCGCCTGCTTCTCGGAGAAGACGTCTCGAAAATCTTGATATGGTGGTGGCAAGCCTGGTAAGGGCTTGAGAGGAGACTGTGGAGGAATGGGGCGCACCCGGCGAGGTGCCGACAGGCAGCGAGACTGGCAATCTCGACCGCCAACACAAAACTTCGCCCGTCTTCCAGTCGAGCATGGGGGCGTGACGCTGCAGCCACGGAAGCCCCAGGAGGACAGCCGAGGAAGAGCGGGGTAGCACGAAGAATGCGATCTTCTCCTTGTGTAGAGCTCCGATTTGCAGGACCACTGGTTCAGTCCGGAAAAGGATGGAGTCACTCAAGAGTTCGCCACTAACGGACGAGATGACCAAGGGTTGGTCTAAGCGGACCACCGAGAGACGATACTTGGCCACCAAAGCAGCATCCATAAAATTCCCGGCAGATCCGGAATCCAAGAAGGCAGCTACTTGAAACGAGATCACGGAACTGGTTGTGACCAGAACCGGCAGCATGAGCCGAGGAGAGGGATTGTTCACACCTAGAGACGCCTCTCCCACAAAGCCTAGGTGCGTGCGTTTCCCGGATGTTGCTGACAGAGCGGACAACCCCTGAGGAGATGTTCGGGGCTGCCGCAGCAGAGGCATAGGTTCTCCACGCGTCGTCGAGTCAGCTCTTGCGCAGTCAGGTGGGCTCTGTCCACTTGCATGGCCTTCTCCATAACTGGCTGTGAAGAAGGCAGTGGAGGCCGAAGAAACACCGGCGCAAGATGGGGTAGACGATGTGTTCGGATCGGTTCACGCTCTTGGCGGAACTCCTTACGTCTCGCCGAGAATCGGATATAAATCCGGGTCGCTAGGTGGATGAGCTCGCTTAATGAAGACAGGGGGTCCCGGGTGGAGAGGGCATCCTTAATCTGGCTGGAGAGGCCTTTCTTAAAGGTGGCGCACAATGCTGCATCATTCCAGGCCAGCTCCGAAGCAAGTGTGCGGAATTGCACGGCGTAGTCACCAACGGAGGAGTTCCCTTGCTGCAGGTTCAGTAAGGCGGTCTCGGCAGACGAAGCGGGGCAGCCTCTTCGAAGACTCTGTGGAACTCCTGCAGGAATGTCACAAGATCAGCAGTGACCGGATCACCTCGATCCCAGAGTGGAGTCGCCCAGGCCAGGGCTTTCCCGGAGAGGAGACTGACCACGAAGGCTACCTTGGACCTTTCTGACGGGAATTATCCTGCCATAAGTTCCACGTGGAGGGAACACTGGGTGATGAAGCCCCTGCAGGCTTTTGGGTCCCCATCAAACTTCGTTGGCATGGACAACCGGAGTTTAGGACCGACAGACATCCCCGTAGCGGCTCCACAGAAGGCGCCACGGCAGCCGACTGCTGCTGCTGCATAGTGAGGAGCTGCTGCATCATCATAGTCAGCTGGTTAAGCTGCTGCGCCTGCTGAGCGATCTGTTTCGATTGCTGGGCCACGATGGTGGTGAAGTCAGAGATGCTCGGAAGAGGCATCTTGGTGGGATCCATGGCCGAATCGAACTGTAACAGACGTGGTAGTGGATCCTCTGGACCACCACAAGCGATGGTGTAAGCCACGCCAGGGAGCGGAGTCTAAGTAGGTCCGGTTTTCACCAGAGCCCGCCGCAAAGCAGGATGGACTTGCTGCGGCGGATTGCTACCAGGTCGCTACCCCTGACGTGACTTGCTTGCGGTGGCAGCCAAGGTATTGTGCGGTACAGAATCGTGAAGCAGGCTCGTAGTCGGGGACAGGCAGAAGGTCAGTGCAGGCGGCAGTGGTTCGTAGTCGGGGACAGGCAGAAGGTCAGGACAGGTGACAATGGTTTGTGGTCAAGGGACGGAGGCAGAAGGTACGGTACACAGTAGATGAACAAGATACTCAGGAACGCTTCCTCTCTAGGCACAGTGCACTATCGATTCGGCAAGGTGCTAAGGAAGGGGCAGGGCTTAAATAGGGTCAGCGCCCGGTGAGACCAATTACCGGTGCGCTGTCCCATTAATTTTGCCTGTAGTGCCGCGCGCACTAGGGGGCGAGCTCGCACCCGGCCGGCAACAGGCGCGCATGCCGGGATGGAAACAGGAGCGTGGCGAGGTAAGTGGGACCCGGAGCTGCTGGAGCACCCGCAGCCCGAGTGCCGGGTTGCGTCGTCGGCCGCGGCAGTGGACGGAACGGAGGTGCGGGTGGGCCTGCGACCCGACACGGGGGTCGCAGGGACAACCGTAATACTAAAAAAGGTGCAGCAGCCTCGTCTTCAATATCATCATAAGAAGCATCGCCTCGAGTTTGCAAAGAAGTACGAAAAGCGGATAGTAGAAGACTGGAAATGGGTCATTTAGAGCAATGAGATGGAAGTCAACAGACTGGGCTCTGATGGGTGCAAATGGGTCTGGAAGACTCAAAGGAAAAGAACAGGTGGTTAGCAGATCAAAAAATTAAAGGAACTGTCACGTTTGGTGGGGGAAGCCTGAAGATCTGGGGTTGTTTCAAAGGCATTGGATATTTGACCAAGATCGATGATGGTCTCAATGCTGAGCTGTATGTAAGAGTCCTACAAGATGACTTACTCCGTACACTCGAGTACTAAGGATATAAAAAGGATGACATAGTGTTCAAGCAGGACAACGACCTGAAGCATGCGTTGAGATTGGCAAAGAAATGGTTCAATAAAAATTAAATAAAGTTGCTGAAGTTGAAGAAAAAGCTATATTCTAACCCAAGTGTGTCGACCAGTATGCACCAACATTAGGAATATGTGGAAGAGATCTGGGATCAGATTTTGGATAAGACATGTTTGAATCTGATTAAAAGCATGCCCAGAAGGATTAAGGCAGTGTTGAAGGCCAAAGGTGATTTTACAAAATACTAAACAAAAATAAAAATTAAAACTTAGATTCATAGGAGCAAAACAGTAACAATGCTGTTCCTTTAAAAAATCTGCATAAATAAATGTATGCTAAATAGTTGAAAGTTAAATTTATATATGAGATAATCAAAATGATTGTCTATAAAATGACAGTAGCCTCACATTCAAAGCTGTAGTTTATGGTGAGATATGGAGTAGTGGATCATCTGGACCACCGCAAGTGGTGGTTTAAGCTACGCCAGGGAGTGGAATCTATGTAGGTCCCAGTATTCAACAGAGCCCGACACAAGGCAGGTTGGGCTTGCTGCGGTGGGAGTCCTACCAGGTCGCTAATCCTGACACGACTTGCTTGCAGTTGTGGCTGAGGTGCAGCGTGGTACGGAATCATTTGGTAAACTCATAGTCGGGGACTGGCAGGATGGTCAGGACAGGTGGCAGAGGTTCATGGTCAAGGGACGGAGGCAAACAGTACGGTACACAGAAACACTAGCAAGGACTCAGGAAAGCTTTCCCAGTAGGGTCAAGGACACTAAAGATCCAGCAAGGGAATCAGGAAGGGGTAGGGTTAAATAGGATCAATGTCCGGTGATCATTAATCACTGGTGTGTTGGCCCATTAAATTTAACAGAGCCAGGGCGCGAACACCCTACAGAGCAGGGACACGAGCACTGGCAGGCAGAGACGTTAGCAGGAGCACGGATAGGTGAGGAGCTGCGGAATGGACTGGAGCAGTGAGCGCTCTTGCAGCCAGACATGCGGGTCACGGCGCCACTCACCACATGCAACACGGTGTGAGGGTCACAGGACAACACATTGTTGCCCTTTTGCTTTTGTATAACTACCTTAAGGGGGAAAGGTATATACCTATTTGCCTAATTAGGGTTTAACTATCTGCCTATCTATTTTGGGAGTATATCTACCTAATTTGTGGGGACACAAAACAAAACTCGAACTAGGTGCACAAATGAAATCCAATAACCGTCCGTGGTTACTTTTACTGTTAGAGGCACAAGTTGGTCATTATTTGGAACACTATGGTTAGGGAGTTTGGGAAGAGGTAAAGGGAATAGGTAAAGATGTGCTGGAAAAGTGATGAGTCTAAGATGTTTGTGTGTTAAATTCTTCAGGAACAAGTCATGGCCAGGGCCATCTTTTCCATTGGGCCACAAGCATAGGGGCCCTTAGGTGGTGATTGTATGTCCTGGAAATTAATAATATATCCCCTAAAACCTTGGGTCTTTGCTTCTTATTTAATGGTGTGTGTGTGTTCTTAGGAAGTGAAAACAGTAAAAAACCATGGTGGAGCCTGGTAAATTAGTCTTAAGCTGCAGGCTGCCTACAAGATGTCAGTAAGGAGCCCCAACATAGGCTGCGTGATGATATTGGGATTCTTAAGGGCTTTTTTTTTTGAGAGACATGGCCTCATGGGCTGTCAAATTTGGACATTTCTATAAGCATTGCTTGGTGTGATGTCATGTATTTTGACAGGGACCACTGCATGGCTATGCCCGGGGTCCATAATGTGGTTAAGATGGCCCTGGTCATGGTCAGGAGACGTCATCATTGTGTTCTGAGTGGAAAAGAAAAGGGAAAGAGAATGACTCATCAGAGAAGAGTAGGACTCAGAGAAGACATCTCTATAAATCCTTGACTATCAGTGGATATTTTACTTTTGTGTTGGATCAGTGCTGTATTCACTGTCATGTGATGGTGACCACTGTTAATCTGACCTCTATGTGGTCACTACACGGCGGTATTGTAGGTTATATTTACACTTGTATAAGAGAAGCATACTCTTATCCTGACCATAAAGTAAGTGCGCACTGGCTCTGTTATTAGGGGTTTCTCTGTTCCACTTTTACTTTCATGCTCGTGTTATTAGTGTTGTTTATTTTTAGAAAGTGGTGAGGTGTGTGACCAAGGGAAATATTCAGAGGCAGATATTGTTTGTGGGCTGGTGGGAATTTTGTGCAAGAGCTGCTTTTTAATCCCAATCTGGTCATTGTCATGGCCCAGTATACTGTTAAGATGGCCCTGGAAAATCCATTACAATGGACCCTGTTGAGTTAAATCATTTTCATGCAGTGCCATTTTTCCTGTTCAGTATAACTGAATCTGTGGCGGAGACTCAGAAGAGAGCTTAATAAACACACACCTGAAAAATCCATTGGTAGGAAATTGCTGGCCCAAAACCCAAAAGAATACATTTCATAATGATTGTTAAAAATATGTTGTCTTTTGGAGCTAAACGCACCAGCATTGAGATTATATCTGCTTTATTCCCCATGAACTCTGACTCAATTAAGATGATTTCTTTATAGTTTCTCAAGCAATGAACAACCATAGTCACAAGCTCATAATTCCAGCTTCCTTGCTTTTTGCTCCTGTTTCTGTTGCAGTTTCAATCATTGTAGCTACCTTTTTTATCTTAATATTTTATCTTTATGCATGGATGTTATACTATATGTATATTAATACATGCACAAGTATAAAATGGCTAAAATGCTCTCCCTAAAAGATACAATGTTCAGTATAAAGTTTTGATTTTCTGCCAAAATGGCTTTTTTCATACATTTTTCATAATCCTGTTATTCCGTCACTTGTGCATTTTACATTCAGGCTTATTCTTTAAAGGTTACATAACTGAGTGAAACCACACTCCGGTTATAGCCCATATACGTTTATAAGTGGCCACAACCTTCCGCCCGGGCGGTAGTTGCCGTGGCCCAAGGCAGCAATCCCGCCCACTCTCCCTATATTTTGGTCCAGTTTTGAGGGGATGAGGAGAGTAGGCATTGATTGTCGTGTGGGGTCTGGTTGGCATGGTGGCCATTGGCGGCGGGGGTTCTTGGAGTTGGTGGAGGAGATAGTGTGAGGGAGTCATACGGGGTATGATTCCCTCATTGTTTGGAGAATACTGAATCGACCAGGCGAAGGTGGTGGGCTCTTTCAGGCTAGTACCCTTGTTGAGCAAAGTGGTTGAGCCATCTAGTATGGCTTTTGCACCCCCGAGCCAGTGGAGTACGGCTAGGGGTAATGGTGTTTTTTTCCCTCGGGGATTTGGTCGCCAGGTTGTTTTTAGGCTCCAAGGACCTTTGCCCCATCTGGTTCGGGTTGTTTACGGAGTTGTATGTTTCCATTTGGATGTGTATTTGTTTATACACTCACCAGCCATTTTATTAGGTACACCATGCAAATAAAGGGGTTTTTACCCCCTTTTGCCTTCAAACTGCCTCAATTCTTCGTGGCATAGATTCCTCAGGTGTTGCAACGTGCTCAATTGGTACCAAGGGGCCCAAAGAGTGCCAAGAAAATATTCCCCACACCATGACACCACCACCACCAGCCTGAACCGTTGATACAAGGCAGGATGGATCCATGCTTTCATGTTGTTGACGCCAAATTCTGACCCTACCCTCCGAATGTCGCAGCAGAAATCGAGACTCATCAGACCAGGCAACGTTTTTCCCCAAACTTCTACTGTCCAATTTCGATGACTTGGGCAAATTGGAGCCCAGTTTTTCCTGTTCTTAGCTGAAAGGAGTGGCACCCGGTGGGGTGTTCTGCTGCTGTAGCCCATCTGCCTAAAAGTTCGCCTTTCTGTGCGTTCAGAGATGCTCTTCGCCTACCTTGGTTGTAAACGGGTGGCTATTTGAGTCACTGTTGCTTTCTATCAGCTCGAACCAGTCTGCCCTTTCTCCTTTGCCCTCTGGCATCAACAAGGCATTTCGCCCACGGGACTGCCGCTCACTGGATGTTTTTTTCTTTTTCGGACCATTCTCTGTAAAACCCTAGAGATGGTTGTGCGTGAAAATCCAGGAGAATCAGCAGTTTCTGAAATACTCGGGCCAGCCCTTCTGGCACCAACAACCATGCCACGTTCCAAGGCACTCAAATCACCTTTCTTCCCCTGCCTGATGCTCGGTTTGAACTGCAGGAGATTGTCTTGACCATGTCTAAACATGCCTAAATGCACTGAGTTGCCCCCCATGTGATTGGCTGATTAGAAATTAAGTGTTAACGAGCAGTTGGACAGGTGTACCTAATAAAGTGGCCGGTGAGTGTATATATATATATTGTAAGGCCGCCACTGGAAAAGTCTGCAATGGCATATATATCCCAGCCAGATTCTGGGCATATGTTTGGAGAAAGCAAGACACATGCCACCAAGGTAAGGAGCCTTGGTGAAGTGAAAGGCCAGTATTAAATAGGTGTCTGCAGTACAGACTGTCGACATACATTTAATTTGTATGTCAGTATGGCTTCCAGCCATTCCTTGGTCGGCCTTTCATTGGGAGTAAGCATAGAGCAGGGTGGGTGCTTTCTCCCCATGTTCCACTCCATGATTTCCCTGCTGTATATAAGGTCAGCAGGTAGGCTGACTGGGCATCGTCTGTATCTCTAGTCTACCTTCTGGGCTGGAGGCATACACACTGGTGGAAGCCAGTGTCGGATCTACAAGGTGCTAGTGAGGGAACTACACCATTGCTAGTAACTGCTCAGACGAACAGAAGTTTGGTTTATGTTTGCTATTTGCTGTGCATATTGCCATACGTTTTGTTCTGTTTGTACAATAAACCCACGACCCAAGGAACCGTTTGTACCTGATATCTGCCTCTGTCTCCTGCCTGTAGGTCTTATGCCGTAATCCCAGAGCTGTGCAAGCTCACAATATGTATATATTGGGGCAGGTTGAGTTTTACGCATAGGCATATACATATATAAATATTGTGGCAGAGCGACCTCTGGTAGGCGCATGTTTCTGCCACTCAAGGGTGTGCAGCCAGAGACCTGCAAACAACATGCCACCAAGGTTACCTGGGCTTGGTGGGATAGTTGCCAGCCGTATAAGTTGTTAGCTGCAGTAAGCAGTTGAGAGCGCTGTATAGTTAGTATGGCTTTTCCGCCTTTCCTGGCTCGGCTCATATCGGGATTAGACAATCTGTCGGGTGGGCATCTACTCCCCATTCTCCAGCCCAGGTTTTGGTCCTGGAGGCCTATAAAAGCCTGGGACTACAGGTGTTCAGGGGGTGTGGTCTGCGACCTGAGAGTGGAGCAGCAGAGGAGCTGACAAGAGGCTCTGGCCCCCAGAGCCTTGAGGAAGCTGGAACCAGTGGAGACTGGTGACATGATTGCTGGTGGTGCTGGATGGTAGATACAGACCACAGGTTAGAGAGGCAATATAATATATGTTAGTTAGTGGCTGGACGGCCAGGATTTGTTTTGTATGTTTTTCTGTGTACAGCTGTACGTTTAACATGTGCCTCAATAATGCTGGCTGAGGCCAGGTGAAGAAGAAACCATTGACGGTGTGCGATGCCGTTGACCCAAGACGGCGTTCCCGTGAGCAAGTACCCACAGGATGGCCCAAAATGGCGTCCGGACAAGAGTGAGTTGTCACAATATATAAATAAATAAATATATAAATATATATAAATAAATATATATATATTATATAATATATATATATATATATATATAATATATATATATATATAGATAGATAGATATTATATCTGACAGATTTATTTATGTTGTATTTTGTTAATAAAATGACTGCTGTGGCCATTTTAATCCAGTTGGTTGTTGGTGTGGTCATTTCAATTGATTGCAGCAGATGGGGAAAGATTAAGGGTGCTTTCACACGGTGCGTTTTTGGTGCGTTTTTTGGATGCTTTTTTTGTGCAGGAAGGCGCAGCAATTAATGATATACATTGTTGCACAAAAATCGCATCCAAAAAATGCATCAAAAACTCACCAAAAACGCACCGTGTGAAAGCACCATAAGGGGTGTAGGAGGGTGGTGTAGCTGAACAAGCATCAGGACTGCACAGGGTCATGCAAAATTAAATGTCTTTAACTTTTTAGGAAGAAGAAAAGAGGAGGATTTAAACTATAGGAGGTCATGGCCCTTAACCCAGGTGACCACAATAATGTGACTATAGCGCTATGTCTCTACTGCACACATCTTTGGTCATTTTTCCATCGTTTTATGTCTGAAGGTGGGCACCCGAACGTTATGGTTACAAGTGATTGTGGTTAGTACTATTTGGTTTACCCCTGAATGGGCATATGATATATCTTAGTGGCATGAAGGGATGGAGCTTGGGGGACACCTATGATTTATATTCCCCCCCCATGTGGCAGTCCAAATCAGGCTACCACTTCCCTGTTATACACAGGTTTTGCTTGCCCGCTTTGATAGATCTCATCATAGTGTGAATTTATTTATTTATTTATTTTTGTTTTCCCGCTGCCGAGTCCATAATATAATTGGATGAAACTTGTATGGACTATTTACTTTTTTCACTGGGTGAGAAGTAGGGTGAGGAAGGGGTTATTTCTATGGGGTCACCCTTTTCAAGGTGCCAGCTCTGCCAAGGGAAAGTCTATTCCAAGGGATTTTGCAGAGAAAGTAGAAAAAAACCCTTTCAATTTTTAGATACCTTAAAGGGGTTGTAAAGCCTATCATGAGAGTTTTGAATCAGGTGTGGTTAGGGCTACTATTAGGCTGCAGCATACAAGAGGGTAGCTATAAGTGGCAGTGCTAATGACACCTTTTCAAAGTAAAACAGGTCTGTGCTATGCTCCCAAAGGAGCTGAATCAGCCCATACAAGAGGATATCTAGGAATAAGTAGGACACTGTTAATGGACACCTATTGCAAAGTGACTTGTTTTTGCAAGATCTTGTTTGAAGTGTTTGACCGGTCTTAAACACTCAAAAGTAGCCAGTACTATACTGGTTTCATTATCCCCAATTACTACAACAGTAATACTATTTTCTAGGCCTGTCTCTTTTTAAAGTTAAAGGGAGGTGATGACCTCAACTTATGGACAATTAATAAAAATAAAACAACATGTAAATTATTAAATATTCTCATCTATCACTTAGCTACATGCTCGACGTTCTTCTGTAAAAGAAATGAGAAAGAACAAACAGCAAAAACAGTTTCAAAATAATCAATTCACATTTATATCTTGTGATGGAATATTTCAGACCATTTTCAACCAGCCATTTCCTATTCTAACTAACTAAGAAAGTATTTTACTTTTCAGTCTATTTAATAGTCTTTCAAACCATTTTTCAGTCTTTCCAGGACTAGTGCTGGGTGAGTCCTCTTACCTGTCTGCAGGCGCTAATACTTGTTTTAATTAAACAGTTCTTGGGACTGCACTTGGTCCAAAGTGTCATAAGTCAGCATCACAGGTCTTCTTTCTCTTGACAAACATTCCTGCCTGGAAATTCTTCTTATGTTTCTGTTTCATCAATTTCATCAGTCTCTGAGATTTCTGGGTCAGGATCTAATGCTGGTTCATCCTCCCTTTCAGCTGTAATTGAATCAACAGTCTTTAACTCCACAACTGGATAGACTATTTCTGTGCTTTCTGCTGGTTATTCCTTTTCTGGATGCTGAATCTGTACCTCTGGGTTTTCTGGTGTACCTTCTGCTACTTCACACACATCAGGTCACTCCTGTCGCACAAACTCTATACCTTCAATATTTAAGTCACTAATTTCTGCTGGCATACAAAGCACATAGGTGTGATCTTCCTCATCTGAGCTTTCTAAGTCATTTTCAAAAAGAGGTAATACATTAGGTGTTCTTCTTAATGGTTTTGATTGGTGTGTTACTTCAGTTACTCTAGTGCTAGGTAGTCACAAGGGAGCAACAGGTTCCGATGCAATATTCTTGTTTTGTTGCCTCCTGTTTGTGGTTTAATCTCATAAACTGGGTTGTCTTCACTCTTTCTTTTGACTATGACATAGATCTCGTCTTCCCAGTATGAACAAAGTTTTCCTGGTACATCTCTTTCATGTAAGTTTCTGACCAACACACAGCCGCTTTACTTTTGCTCTGTCCTTCGGTGACAACTTTTGAAGCAATGTTATATGTCTGTCGTGCGCTCTTTCCAGTCACGAACATATTTGGGATAGCTCTTGTAGGTCTCTGACACTGGAGTATCAAATATAATATCAATAGGCAATCGTGGAGATCTGCTGAATAATAGGTATAATGGGGAATAACCTGTCGCATCACTCTTTGTGTAGTTGTAGGCATGGACCAACATTGTAAAGGAGTTCTTCCAATCTCTTTTCTCTTTAGAGGTTTGAGTCTTCAGCATTGACTGTAAAGTACAGCTGAAACGTTCTATTTGTCCATTACCTTCTGGATGGTAAGGTGTTGTATGAAATCTCTGAATTCTGCAATACTTTCCTAACTTGGCAAAGAGTTGATTTTCAAATTCTCTTCATGATGTAGCTTGGTAGGAAATCCAAACTTTAATGCAAAGTCATTAAATATCTTTTCTGCTACCATCTTTCCAGACTTGTTGGTAGCAGCGTAAGTTTGAGCAAATCTGGCAAAATTGTCCATAACCACTAAGATGTATTTATACTTGTCAAGGTATAGAATGGGTATATGGTTGTAATGTTACCCATTGGTGTTCTTGTTGGCTTGTTGGGACGTTTGTCTTTTAAGCAGCCACATTCTCTGATCAATTAACGTTCATTGTCTTTCTGTATATATGGCCAGAAGAAGTGTTCACAGGATAGGTTCACTGGTCTCTCAATTCCTAAGTGTCTCATCTCTTCATGAAGTTCTCTGAACACCATCCGATGGTACACTTTTGGCAATACTAGCTGTAAGTTTGGTCCTCTTTTGTGGTAGAGTATACTTTCTGAGTTGTAATTTAGGCCATTCCCTCAGCAAGAGGCATGTAGCTAGTGACTGTTTCTCTCTCCTTCTTGCTAGTAACCTATCTTGGCTGACGCACTGGAGCACTCTTCCAGTGACTCTGTCTTTTTTTCTGAGCTCTTCTGATAGCTTCTTTTGGAAGTTGAAAGGGTACGAAGCTGTTCCATATCCTTTATTGTCTCTTACACTGTTAAAGGGCACCACATCGGTGTGTATTCTTCTCGCTGCACTTGTAATGCTTGCACGGTACTCATCATAGCTTCCAAACTAACTTCTTCAGAGCACTGTTGCATGAATTCTTCTGGTTCTAAGAGCATTCTAGACAATATATCCAAATCAGCTTTTCCTGAACAATATTTGATGCTGAAGTTAAAGTCTGCTAGTTCTGCCACCCATCTCTGACTAGTTGCATTGAGTTTTGCAGTAGTGAGGACATAGGTTAGTGGGTTGATGTTCATGTAAACCACAAACTCTGGACTGTAGTACAGGGAATCTCTAAACCTTTCACAGATAGCCCGCTTTATGGCTAGGAACTCTAGCTTTGCAGAATGCAGATGGCAGTTCTTCTAAGCTGCTATCAAAGTTCTGGAACCATAGCCGATCCTCAGCTTGCCGTCTTGACGTTGGTAAAGAATTGCTCCATGTCCCACTTGCAATGCATCACAATGACGTACAAATGGCAGAAATTTGGCCCCAGTTAGGTAGGCAGCCCCAAAATAGGTAGGTAGGCTGTAGGTAGGCCCCAGGTAGTTAAGTAGGCAGTAGGTGGGCCACAGTTAGGCTGTAGGTGGGCCCCAGGTAGTTAGGCAATAGGTGGGGCCCACATAGATAGGTAAATAGGCTATAGGGAGCCTCAAATAGGCTGGCAGGTTTTAGCTAGGCTACATGGGGCCCATTTAGGCAGGCAGGGTTTAGGTAGGCTACAGGTGGTCCCAGATTGGTAGGCAGGCAGTGTTTAGGTAGGGTATAGGGACCTATATAGGCAGACAGGTTTTTTGTAGGCTATACGTTCCCTATATAGTCAGGCAGGCAGGGTTTAGGTTGCTATAGGGGCCCCATGCAGACAGGCATGGTTTAGATAGAGTATAGGGCCCCATATATGTAGGCAGGCAGGGTTTAGGTAGCTATAGAGCCCCATATAGGCAGGCAGGGTTTAGGTAGATATAGGGCCCGATATAGGCAGGCAAGCAGGGTTTAGGTAGAGTATAGGGCCCCACATAGGCAGGCAGGGTTTAGGTAGCTATAGGGCCCATATAGGCAGGCAGGGTTTAGGTAGAGTATAGGGCCCCATAGAGGCAGGCAGTTTAGGTAGCTATAGAGGCCATAAATAGTCAGACAGGCAGGGTCTAGGTATCTATAGGGACCATATATAGTCAGGCAGGCAGAGTCTAGGTAGCTATAGGGGCCATATATAGTCAGGCAGGCAGGGTTTAGGGTGGGCTATAGGGGCCATATATAGTCAGACAGGGATTAGTCAGGCTAGATTAATGTTAAAAAATAAGAAATCACTTACTCACCTGGCCCACGGTCCCTCGATGCGACCAGCTCAGCTCCTGGCCAGTCTGTGCTCGGCGTCATCGTGCCACCCATGTCAGCACTTAAGGCCTACCAGGCAGATTAGCAGAGCGGAGCGCATGCAGTTCCCCAAATAGGCAGGCAGTCTTTAGCTAGGCTACACGAGGCTCATTTAGGCAGGCAGGGTTTAGGTAGGTTATAGGGGGCCCCAGATAGGCAAGGTTTAGATAGGCTATAGTTACATAGTTACATAGTTTGTCAGGCCGAAAAAAGACATACGTCCATCCAGTTCAGCCCATATGCTAAAGTGTTGCTTAAGTGTTAAAGTGTTGATCCAGAGGAAGGCAAAAACCCCCATGAGGTAGAAGCCACTTGTCCTCATGTTAGGGAAAAAATTCCTTCCTGACACCAATCTGGCAATCTGAATAAATCCCTGGATCAATGACCCCTCTCCAGCATCCTAGTCACTATAACTTGTTATATTACATCTAGAAATGTATCCAGACCTTCTTCAGAATCCTAGTCACTATAACTTGTTATGTTATCACTCTCCAGAAATGCATCCAAGCCCTTCTTGACCTCTGTTAGTGAATTCACCATGACAATTTCCTCTGGCAGAGAGTTCCACAGTCTCACCGCTCTAACAGTAAAGAATCCCTTTCTATGTTTATGTAGAAACTTTCTTTCCTCAAGACATAGTGGATGCCCACTTGTTCTAGATACAGTCCTGAGTATAAATAAATCTTGTGAGAGATCTCTATATTGGCCCTTAATATATTTAAACATATTTATTATGCCCTCCCCCGAAGCCGTCTTTTCTCTAAACTAAATAACCCTAATCTTACTAATCTTTCTGGATATTGCAGTCCACCCAGTCCTTTTACTATTTTTGTTGCCCGCCTTTGTACCTGTTCAAGCTCTACAATGTCTTTCCTGTGCACTGGTGCCCAAAACTGTACACAATATTCCATGTGTGGTCTAACCAGTGACTTGTATAGTGGGAGAATAATGTTCCCATCATGTGCATCTATGCCCCTTTTAATACAACCCATGATCCTATTAGCCTTGGCTGCTGCTGCTTGGCTGCTAAAGGCTAAGTTTACTATCCACCAGTCGTTCTCCATGTCACTTTTACCCAGTGTTTCTCCATTTAACATGTAATCATGTAATGGATTTTTCCTCCCCATGTGCATAACCTTGCATTTATCTGTGTTAAACCTCATCTGCCACTTCTGTGCCCAACCTATCCAGATCCCTGTGTAATAACAGATTATCCTCTATTGTGTGGATTCCTTTACAGAGCTTAGTATCATCTGCAAAGATCGATATTCTACTGTGCAATCCCTGTGTAAGATCATTTATGAAAATATTAAAGAGGATAGGGCCCAATACTGAGCACTGTAGTACCCCACTGTCACGTTTACTGGCTGCAAAGCCAGAAAACGTCCTGGTAGAGGGAATCCTCAGGGCCCACCGCGGGCGCAGACGGTGAGTGCAAGCGGTGGGTAGCCGGAGTGTAGGACAGGTGGTTGATAAACGGATGATGTAGCTGTAGAACGGATGCACAGTCCCAGGGTGATAACAGAGTAACACAGCAGCAAGAATCAGCAGTGAGAAACTGGAGTACAGTACGTCAGGAGACAGCAGTGCAACGGGTGCGCTGGAGTGCGCGGGGTTTATGCAGAGCTTCAACAGACACAGTGGAAACCAAGAGGTTAACACAGCAGGAGTTCAGCAGCAGAGGTCTAGCTCTATGGATGAACACCAACAAACTGACCCTGAGTCCAGGGAGGAAGTTCCTTATGAAGGAAAGGGTCAGGGGTCACAGGCAGGAAGCAGGAGCACAATGTGCATAAATGTCCGCAGGCTGGCGCACGCGCGCCCTATGGGGTGCGCACACACGCTGGGGAAGCCACAGAGGATGGACACGTGTGGAAGCAGGACCGGGTGAGTAACGCTGAGCAGAAGCAGGTGCAGAGCAAACTGACACCATAACAGAGCGTGACTGGGGTGGTCAGACAAGGAGCAGAGACATCTTTATTCAGAGACACTTCACCCACTACACCATGGCATGGAGGTTACCTGGGCGCAGCAGGGCGGACTGGGCAGTTCCTTTAGTAGTGCTTGGGACTGCCACAGTATAGACACAGGTTCAGACTGCGCCGGCGAGTGCGTTCCTCCAGGCTTAGATGTGCATGATTCACCTCCATCGGAACATCTTGTGGGAACACAGGGGCCTGGTGAGGTAGACTTGGGGGTGAAGGTACAAGGCGAGGCGAAGGCTTGTGAGGACGGAAGGGCGGTGACTGCTGGCGAAGCTCTAGCTCTCTTTCAGAAAAACGTATGTCGATTTTCGTAGCTAGAGCAATGAGGTCGTCCAAGTTACTTGGTAATAATAATAACAATAATAATAATCTTTATTTATATAGCGCCAACATATTCCGCAGCACTTTACAATTTGGAGGGTGTAGGTACAGACAAAAGAAATACATTGCACAATGAAAAGCTACTTACAGATGAAACACAAGGTGAGAGGGCCCTGCTCGCAAGAGTTTACAATCTATTAGGGTGTACGGGAGAGACGAAGGGTAGGTCACGACCAGCCAGTTCATCCTTGATGCGGCCAGCGAGGCCCCCCCAGAAGGCTGCAACCAGGGCTTCGTTGTTCCATGCGAGTTCTGAAGCCAGGGTACGAAACCGGATGGCATACTGGCCCACAGTAGATTCGTCTTGACAGGCACGTAGCAGAGCAGATGCCGCAGAGGTATTGCACCCAGGTTGTCCAAAAATTTTCCGGAAGGTGCGCAGAAACTCTTGGATGTCCCCTGTCAGCGGATCTCCTCTCTCCCAGAGGGGTGAGGCCCAGGCCAAGGCTTCACCTGAGAGCAGGCTGATGATAAACGCCACCTTGGCTCTATCGGATGGAAACTGGTGTGCCAGGACCTCGAAGTGTATGGTACACTGGTTGATGAATCCGCGACATGTATGGGGGTCTCCGTCGTAACGAGCAGGCAGAGGCAGGTGCAGGCTGGGACTGGACATGGCAGCAGATGGCGGAACCACAGCAAGTGGTGGAGCTGGCGTAGATGCAACTTCATCCAGACGTGCGGTAACTGTCTGTAGCTTCTGGAAGAGTTGCTCCAGGTGCGTGCCATGACGGTTGATTACAGCTACCAGGTCAGGTAGAATCACTCCGGCGGGATCCATTTAGTATGGTCAGTTCGTACTGCCGCAAAGCCAGAAAACGTCCTGGTAGAGGGGATCCTCAGGGCCCACTGTGGGCGCAGACGGTGAGTGCAAGCGGTGGGTAGCCGGAGTGCAGGACAGGTGGTGGATAAACGGATGCTGTAGCTGTAGAACGGATGCACAGTCCCAGGGTGATAACAGAGTAACACAGCAGCAAGAATCAGCAGTGAGAAACTGGAGTACAGTACGTCAGGAGACAGCAGTGCAACGGGTGCGCTGGACAGCGCGGGGTTAAGGCAGAGCTTCAACAGACACAGTGGAAACCAAGAGGTTAACATAGCAGGAGTTCAGCAGCAGAGGTCTAGCTCTATGGATGAACACCAACAAACTGACCCTGAGTCCAGGGAGGAAGTTCCTTATGAAGGAAAGGGTCAGGGGTCACAGGCAGGAAGCAGGAGCACAATGTGCATAAATGTCCGCAGGCTGGCGCACGCGCACCCTTTGGGGTGCGCACACACGCTGGGGAAGCCACAGAGGACGGACACGTGTGGAAGCAGGACCAGGTGAGTAACGCTGAGCAGAAGCAGGTGCAGAGCAAACTGACACTGCCGCTGTAAACCCCACACAGGGAGCCACAGCAGACCCATACACAGAGGCACGGACACGACCGCGGTCCAAGGCACGGGCCGCGGCGCGATCCGTGACACCCACTAGTAACAGGGATCCAGTCTGAGTATGCACTGTTAATTACCACCCTTTGCTTTCTATCAGTGAGCCAGTTGCTTACCCACTTGCACACATTTTCCCCCAGTCCAAGCATTCTCATTTTACTTACCAACCTTTAATCTGGAACAGTATCAAATGCTTTAGAAAAATCCAAATATATGACATCCAGTGCCTCACCCCGATCCAGTCTGGTCCTTATATGGGCATGCAGGGTTTATGCAGGCTACAGGTAGCCTCAGATTGGTAGACAGGCAGTGTTTAGGCAGGGTATAGGGCCCTATATAAGCAGGTGGGTTTATGTAGGCTATAGGATCCTCATATAGGCAGGCAGGGTTTAGGTAGCTATAGGGCCCCATATAGACAAGCAAGCAGGGTTTAGGTAGAGTATAGGGCCCCATATAGGCAGGCAGGAAGGCAGGGTTTAGGTAAAGTATAGGGCCCATATAGGCAGGCAGAGTTTAGGTAGCTATAGAGCCGCATATAGGTAGGCAGACAGGGTCTAGGGTAGGCTATAGGGGCCATATATGTAGGCAAGCAGGGTCTAGGTAGCTATAGGGGCCATATATAGGCAGGCAGGGTCTAAGTAGCTATAGGGACCAAATATAGTCAGGCAGGGTCTAGGTAGCTATATGGGCCATATATATTCAGGCAGGCAGGGTCTAGGTAGCTATAAGGGTCAAATATAGACCATACTTGCCAACTCTCCCGTTTTTGGCGGGGGGGTCCCGCTATTTGGGGTCCCCCCTCCCCGCCCTCCCGGCAGAGTTGGCATTTCTCCCGCCGCCTGGCTCTTTAACTGGCCGCGGCGACAGAGTAGCGCTGGTGCGCTACTCTGGCGCCGCCGGGCCGTTCCCACAGGCGGGTGAAGCGGCGCAGCGCCCGCTTCACCCGCCCGGAGTCTCGCTGTGCAGGGAGGAGGCAGGAGGGATCGTTCCCCTCCTCCCTCCTGTATGTACGGCGCCGTTGTGCGCCATACATACAGGTCAGCGGCGCAGGGGAAGTGACGCGCGGCTGCACTCAGTCCCCTGCGCCGCTGAGGAGATCGGCCGGAGCTGCAGGAGCCTGGTAAGGTGAGTGACTTTTATTATTTTATTTTTATTAGCTATAAGGGGGCTCTACCTGACTACAATGGGGGCAACTACCTAACAACAAAGGGGGCTCTACCTGACTACAATGGGGGCACTACCTGGCAACAGAGGGGGCACTACCTGGCTAACAATGGGGGCATCTACCTGACTACAAAGGGGGCATCTACCTGACTACAAAGGGGGCATCTACCTGGCTAACAAAGGTTGCATCTACCTGGCTAACAAAGGGGGCACAACCTGGCGAACAAGGGGGGCACTACCTGGCTAACAAAGGGGGCACTACCTGGCTACAAAGGGGCATTACCTGGCTAACAAAGGGGGGCATCTACCGGTACAAAGGGGGGCATACCTGCTAACAAAGGGGGCACTACCTGGCTAACAAAGGGGGGCATCTACCTGGCTACAAATTTGGCTCTACCTGGCTACAGAGGGGGCATCTACCTGACTACAAAGGGGGCATCTACCTGACTACAAAGGGGGCATCTACCTGGCTAACAATGGGGGCACTACCTGGCAACAGAGGGGGCACTACCTGGCTAACAATGGGGGCATCTACCTGGCAAACAATGTGGGCCTCTACCTGGCTCACAATGGAGGCACTACCTGGCTAACAATGGGGGCATCTACCTGGCTAACAAAGGGGGCATCTACCTGGCTAACAAAGGTGGCATCTACCTGGCTAACAAAGGGGGCACAACCTGGCTAACAAAGGGGGCACTACCTGGCTAACAAAAGGGGGCATCTTCCTGGCTAACAAAGGGGGGCATCTACCTGGCTACAAATTTGGCTCTACCTGGCAACAGAGGGGGCATCTACCTGACTACAAAGGGGGCATCTACCTGGCTAACAATGGGGGCACTACCTGGCAACAGAGGGGGCACTACCTGGCTAACAATGGGGGCATCTACGTGGCAACAGAGGGGGCACTACCTGGCTAACAAAGGGGGCAACTACCTGGCTAACAATGGGGGCACTACCTGGCTAACAAAGGGGGCATCTACCTGGCAAACAAAGAGGGGCATCTACCTGGCTAAAAAAGGGGGGCATCTATCTGGCTAACAAAAGGGGGCATCTACCTGGCTACAAATTTGGTTCTACCTGGCTATAGAGGGGGCATCTACTTGGCTACAGAGGGGGCATCTACTTGGCTACAGAGGGGGCATCTACTTGCCTACAAGGGGGCATCTACTTGCCTACAAGGGGCATCTACCTGCCTGTAAGGGGCACTACCTGGTTATGGGGGGGGCTACTACCTGGCTATAAGGGCATCTACCTGGCTTTCTTCCAAAGCCGTTATGCAGTTAGGTGGAGTGGGTGTGGCTTTTTGATTAGGCGTGGCACACCGACAAGATGGGCGTGGCCACTACAATCTCCTGATTTTTCAATTTCAAAAGTTGTCAACTATGATATAGACAGACAGGCAGGGTCTAGGTAGCTATAGGGGCCATATATAGTCAGGCAGGGCTTAGTCAGGCTAGATTGATGTTAAAAAATAAGAAATCACTTCCCTGTCCCACTGTCCCTCGATGCGACCAGCTCAGCTCCTGGCCAGTCTGTGCTCGGCGCGGGCGGTGTGGTTATATGATATCATCGCACCGCCCACGTCAGCACTTAAGGCCTACAAGGCAGATTAGCAGAGCAGAGCGCAGGTGGTGCTCTGCTAACACTGGGTAGTCCTGCCTTTGACCGCTCGGCAGTCCTGGCTTTGACCGCTCGGACGGGAGGGCTCTGGCGTTCAGAGGAAGGATATGCCGGGCTCCGCAGCTCTGGCGGGCGCAGGAGCGAAGAACTAGCAGCTGCCCCAGGCCCCCTAATGATCCAGGCCCCGAGGCAGCTTCTACATCTGCTACCCCGGTAGTTATGCCCCTTGTCTCATTGTCCCATTCTTCTTTCTGACACAAACAATCGGGGATGAATAAGATGACTTAGTTTTTTGTACCCAGCCCCTGTTGATGAAGTCTTGAAGGTACTCTTTTACTTCTTTGTGCAGTATTTTAGGCACAAACATGTAGCTCTTTGTTACTGGAGTAATGTCTTTGAGGTTGATTATCAGTTGTAGGGAAGGAATACAACCTACATCAGAGTCATGCTTGGAGAATGCATGACACTCTTCTCTTAAAATTTGTCTCACTATCTGTTGTTCTTCCACACTCAGATGCTCAAGAGACACTGGGGGGTCTCACTATTCTCTGTAGGAGGACATTCCCCTCTCAGGGACACAACTGTTAACACTGGGGGTTCGAGTTGTGCTCACCTGAGAAATGTGAACTGGCCTAACATTGGCTGGGTACACTGTTTTTATAGATTCAAGGTGGCCCAATACAGTTTTAAGGTCCAACCTCACTTCATGCTTTGTGGAGTTCATAACTAACACTGTCACTTTTGCAAACCCACCGTAAGGAACAGCCACCAGTCTCACTTATAATGATTCCTTTCGGAAGCTGTGCAGCATCTTGAGGCATGAACAGCATCTTCTGTGACATTTTGTCATGGTCCCACCCTCATACCACACTTCACTCCCAAGGCGGTGTTAGCAGTAATGGTAATGGAGTGCAGACCTACTTTGACTTCTCTGAAAGCAGCTTCAGCCTATTTGTTTTTCATTATCTCCACAACCCTTTTGGCTCCTTTTCTGGGTAGGGAAAGGGATGTTGCTACAGAATTTACCAAGGGTGGAAGGTAATCGGTTCTGTGGATCACCTCCTCAATCACATTGTATCCAATGATTGGATCTTCTGCCACATGCTGGTGACTTGTCACCAGGACAGCCACTAATAATTCAGTGGTGTTGCTGTTCTTGGCAGTGACCTGAAAAGTCACTTCAACCCAGCCTAGAAAGCTTATCTCTGTCTGGTTCACCGCTCGACCACAAAATTCTCCAGGGCCTATAAGTTCCTCCATTGGCCGAAGTCTTGCTTGATTTAGTGTCTTCTCCATCCTCCATTTAGGATACTGACCTGGGTGCCTGTGTCCCACAGAGCTTTAACAAGTAGTCCAATTAACTTACTTTGGATCAGGCACTTTTCACCAATAAGGTCTATGGTTTTCACTGGTATTTTCTGTCTCTTGAGAGTAAACAGTAGAGCTGTCACACTGAAGGCTTGGTGGCAGGTGATACTGTCCCCATTGTAACTGCTGGAGATGGTCACACACCTATGGGTAGTACTGGTGCAGCTGTTCTTCCTCCTGGATGGTATTAGGGGGTAGAGGTTGTTTGGTTTAGGACCACCTTTTTGTTAAGTTTACTGGTCACTCCTCCCCAGCAACACCTTTGTCTTTTAGTTGCTTGAACCTTGGCACTCTACACTCTTTTGCATAATGTCCCTTTTGACCACACTGAAGGCAGTGGCAACAGTAACTTCCTTGATTAGGCCTCACATGCAGGGTATCGTCTACTTTGGAAATCATCTGTGCGCCTCACTGGTTTTGACTCGGTCACCGTCTGTCACTGCTTTATCTCTGCTAGTTCCGACCAAAGTTCACTCACCACTTCCACCCAGTTGGTGTCCACTGTTTTTTTTCTTAAACAGTACCTTCTGGGTGACTAGAGGCGGGTGGGGTGGAAGATATTCCTCCCTCCAACATTCTTGGTGAATGCTCATAGCGTTCACTTTTGGTTGATTCTCTTTCACAGCCTTACTAGCGGAGCCCTTCATTAGCTTCTGTTCTCTCTCTAGCTCAAGACTAGCTGCCTCATTCATCTTTTCCATCAACACTTCATCTGGGAGGCAAAGGTCTTCTAGGTACTGTTTTAGATGTAACTTGATGTTTTCATTTAGTAACCCTGAACTCTGAACTAGCCCTGCATCAAACCTCCCCTCAGCCTCTTCTTCTCTGGATGCAAACAGTCTTTCTTTGAGTATGATGAGTCTGAATAGGAAGTCTTGAGGGAGGGAATTCTTTGCTATCTTGAGAGATGTTAATTAGCTTGTGATATAAATTAGAGGTGCTTTCTTCCTTGCAATTCCCCTTTAAGATTGTCCTTAGCTGGAGCAAGGTGAGGTTGTTCTTCATCTCTAACTTGTTCCTGTGATGCAACCCTGGACTAATGGCTCTCCCTTCTGATAACCTTTGTGTATCCCCAAGTCTATCTGGTGAATCAGGTTGGTATAAGACAGTCTCTTTTTTTGTTCTCATACACTAACTTGGCCATGAATTCTTTGAGAATAGTTATCTCTGGGGGTGGACTGGTCTGCTTTACTGGTATTTCTGGCTTGGAAGAGCTTGAAAATTTGTCAGGACTAATCACCTTCTCAAATGTCCTTGCAGATTCCTGCACCATCTTTTATAAGGCAATGAATTGGTCTCATAGCTGCTGCAGCTAAACTGTTTCTGGTTCCCCAGCCCGCAAACTGTCAATAAACTGAGTTAGTCTCTGAAGAAACGCCAACATAGCATCCTCTTCCTTACTGTCTTCCAGCTGTCTTCCAAATTGATTCAGGGCTGTCCAGAGATGTTGGTGATTATGCACATGACATGAGCGAGATGATCCTCTGGCAACTTCATAAATCTTGCGACTGTCCCCATTTTTGCATAGGATAACTGCAGCAGCGACTCACTGCTTATTGATGTTTCCCTCCTCATCCATGGCTGGATTTCTATTTCTTTTGTGCACTGTCCCTTTAAGGCAGAAATAACAAGTTGCATAACAATATGCTGACTTTTGCTAACAGTTTACCTGTGCTGTGGATATGACTGGGCTATGTGGGCAGTATCCCCTTAATGATTGGCTTCGACTCTAGAAGGTTAAGCAGCGCAAAAGTCACTGGTGGGAAGGTGCTGGTTAACCTTTCCACTGCTGCTGCTGAAATCTTCTGTCCCTCACTCTGGCCTGGACCCCTGGAGACTCAGGTTGCCTGAGGGCCCTCACTCTTCAGGGTGTTCACCCCTATATACTTCAGATTCCTCTCAAAATCCCCGTAGAGGCCACCAAATTGTTATCCACATGCCACTGTGATAGGGTCGCAGTGTGGGGTATTGAGAGTTCTTTGGGATTCTGAGGGAACTAAGGGGGTTGCAGTGATTCGGGCCCCTTTGTATTTATCCTCTTTATACTTCACAAGATAACAGGTTTCACTGTAGCCCACTGTAACAGAATTTATTCAAGTCCAATTTTAAGACAGTAAACTTCATAAAATAATCAGTGGTAACAGCAATTATGTGTTTCCTGGCATTCACACAGTTCAGCTGCCTTACACAGGTAGGGGAGGGGGGGGGTTGGGGAGGGGTAATAAGCTCACCGATACCTGAGTTTTCTCCAGTCATTATGCCACTCCTGTGCTGTGATCGCTGGCTGCTCTCTTCACTGTCTCATGTGCAATATCTGTAGCACTCACAGGATTCTGTCTTTTTTTGTCAGTGTTTCTGTCTCACTTCAGCAGCTGCCTCCACATACAGCCTGCACATATACTAGATTAGACTATACTACCTAGACTCTTCTCTGTCTAGAAACATCTACATCCTCCTCTTCTTCCAGCATGCACAGCACCAGCTCTAACTGATAACTCCCTCACTGCTGGACAACTAGCCATGCCGTGAGCTGTTAACTCTGACACCCTCTAATTGCCAGAAAAAGGTAATTAATTAACTTTACACAATAACAATGAAGCTACCGGGTCACATATGCAAGGTTGAGGTGAGTATGGCCCAAAGAAGCTCCTATCCTGAAAATAGAAAGTGATTTCCAGCTTCCAGCAGTTCTTTTTCACTGTTATATGTAAGGACTTGCTTTATCTGTATTATTTATTTGCTTAGTTCTCTTTAATCTTCATTTTGAATTATTTTGGGTGACATTTCAGAGCTTCTGAACAATTTACCAGTTTTCCAGTTTCAACATACAATGGTCATCCTGGAACAAATTAATATTGCATTTTGAAGAACCATTGTCCATTGCCATTGGGTTGGGAATGATCAGGAGATTGGGGTGATCAGTGGTCTTCTTATTTAGGGATCTTCTTAACTGGTCCTTTTATTTGTAATACCACAGATTAGAAACAGCAGAGGATGTCTTTCTCTGCTCTTTTAAAATAACTACAATGAGAAAACAAAAAAAACATTACGTTAGGCCTGGTTGTTTTTAGTAAATAGCAGTTAGTGATCTCTGTAATAAGTTCATCATGGAAACCACCTACTTATGGACCAATCAAAATGGTCCCTTAGGGTAGTGGTGCCATCAAATACCACAGGCAGCTTGAGAAAAGCTATCTATGTATGCAATTGTTCACCATTTTGTTTCACTGAAGGTTTGAGTACTCTGTCTCTCTCCTGTTACAAAAGTTGTTACATAAGAGTAGAGAGGGAAAGGCTAGAAATACTGAAAAATCACCATGTTCACGTAAGATGAGCAGCTCATAGTGCCTGCTTAAAATTTACACAGACACACACACACACATATATATATAGCTCATAGACGGGCCATATCAGAGGAGGTCAAGAAAATGTTGGACCTCAGAGTAATTGAGGAGTCAAGAAGTGAGTGGTCCAGCCCTATTGTGCGGATACCAAAGCCTGATGGCTCATTACGCTTCTGTAATGACTTCAGGAAGCTAAATAAGGTCTCAAAGCTTGATGCATACCCAATAACGAGAGTGGATGAGTTGATTGAGAGGCTAGGTCAGGCCAGATACTTCTCTACTCTTGATCTCACTAAAGGTTATAGGGCCAAAGAAAAGACCGCTTTTGCCACCCCAGATGGTCTGTTTCAGTATGTCTGCTTACCGTTTGGGTTGCATGGGGCTCCAGCAATCTTCCAAAGGTTAATGGATATACTTCTCAAGCCCCATCGTGGTTATGCATCAGCGTATCTCGACGACATGATTATCTTTAGTGAGGACTGGGACAGCCATCTATCTAAGGTACAGGCTGTGCTTTATTTGCTTAGAGAAGCAGGGCTTACGGGAAACCCGAAAAAGTGTGCCTTAGGTCTGGAAGTGGGTGTCATAAAACCACAAGTCAATAAAGTAGAGGCTATACAAGGCTGGCCACAACCTACAACAAAGAAGCAAGTAAGGGCTTTCTTAGGTATTGTAGGATACTATCGAAGATTCATTCCGAACTTTGCTAGCATAGCGGCTCCTCTCACAGACCTGACAAGACACAGTAGGTCAGTTATGGTTACCTGGAGCCCAGAAGCGGAACGGGCGTTTCAAAAGTTAAAGATGGCCCTGTGTAAACAACCAGTCCTAGTCACCCCTAACTTTAAAGAGGAGTTTATTGTGCAGACTGATGTGTCTGACGTGGATGGAGAAGAGCACCCCGTCACATATCTAAGTAGAAAGCTCACACCGGCTGAGCGTAACTATAGTATTGTTGAGCGGGAGTGTTTGGCCATCAAGTGGGCCCTTGAGTCCCTCAAGTATTACCTACTGGGAAGACACTTTAGGTTAATCACGGACCATTCACCACTAACCTGGATGTCCCAGGCAAAAGAGAAAAATGCAAGAGTCACAAGGTGGTTCTTGACATTACAGAATTATAGCTTTTCCGTGGAACATAGGGCTGGAAAACTACAGGGCAATGCTGACGCACTGTCAAGAGTCCACTGTTTGATGGCTAAAAGTGTCCGACCTCACAGGTTCGAACAGAGGGGGAGGGTATGTAAGACAGTGACAGGCGGCGTTATTGAGGGAAGATACGTTTCCCCTAGAATGCTCTCATATGTGACTATAGGGAGCGCATGGACAGATGCGTGTCACCGAGTGGCCTGGACTCGGTGAAGGGAGAGCCGACAGTCTTGTGTGTCAGTAGCACTATGCTGCTGACATGTGTAGTATAAGCGGTTCCAATCCGCTTGTGTCCGGGTCGGCTTTTCCTGGAGTGGTCAAAGAGCTGGGTGGGTGGCCACTCCCACGCCCCAGGTGAGGCTGGTCTCAGGCCTATAAAGCCTGGGTCTGCAGGCCTGTCATGGCTGCTGGTGGAATGCTACAAGCCACATTGTAAGTAGCCATGTTAATGTGTGTACTGGGCTCTGTAGTGTGTCTCTGGTGTAGTCAGGGCCGTTACTGTTTAGTTAGAGCTCAGCCGGGCAGGATTTTGTTTTGCCTGACATTAAGGCTGTGTTATTTTGTTGCCCTTCTAATAAACCCAGGCATAGCCTGAACTTGGACTTTTTACGCTGTGTCAATGTCTCTGTTTGCCAAAGCCCAGGCTGCTACCTGAACGTTGATGCTAACCCCCACAATATATATATATATATATATATATATATATATATATATATATATATATATATATATATATATATATATTGTAAGGGGGTAAGCTCGGTGGTAAAGCAAGGTCCCAGGGCAAATGGAGACACAGACAGCCTTGTAGCGGAAACACGGTTCTTGTCCGGCATTTATTGTGCGAATGGCAGCCAAAAACGTACATCAATACCATATACAAAATAAACTCCTGCTCGTCCGAGCACTAACTAAACAAATGTAGTCCTTACTATTGTCTCATAGCTTGGAGCTTGTGGTGTAGCCTCTCAGGCCCAGCTTCCTGGCCTGTAACTGCGGACACACCCCCACAGTCAGCTGACTTATATAGCCAGACGAAACCCTGGCACTGGAACATGGTGGGGAGCAACCACCCACCCAACTCTTTGACTGCTCCCGGTAAAAGCCGGACCCAGACTAAGCTGTGTTTCCACAGCTAAACTACTTGGATAAACATGTGCCAACCGCCTAATGCAGCTGACACAAACTAAGTGACAGCTTCTACCTCACCGAGGCCAGGTCTCTCGGTGACATGTCTTAGTCTCGCCATACCTGAGCGAGAACTCTGGGGCCTATGTATACCCTGTTCACCACCTTGCCCTTCAGGGCCTTACAATATATATATATATATATATATATATATATATATATATATATATAATATATATATATATACACACATAGAAATTGGAATGCAAATTGTGAAGGATTTCATCTAAGGTAAAGAGGTAAGTACTCAAAGATCCCTTATGACAATTGCTGGAGACATCATATATTATTTATGCAGCAGAAAATAAGGTGGTAAAGCCAGTAGATAAAGAACATAGACTGTGTTCCAGAACAGATATCTTCTGTCATACACACAGGCTATATATAACCTGCAATAAGTGTAGACGGTCCTCATCAGCAAAACTGTGTAGGAAAGGGACTAATCTGCCATAATGATGGAAAACATAATAATGTTGAGTCAAGCAGCATATACTTGTTTTCAGTAAGGATGCTTTCACACAGTGCAGTTTTGGTTCAGTTTTAATTGCACTCCAATTAAATTGCCTTTATTACCAGCAAGCTTCTTTCAGTTGTCTGAATTGTTCAGAAAGGTGTTTTCAGTAAGTAATCAATGACTGTGTTTAATGTCTTGTGGATTACAAACATACTAATTGATTCATCACTTTCCAATCTGTTTAGATAAGTGAAAGAAGCTTGCTGGTAATAAAGGCAGTTTAATTGGAGCGCATTTAAAACTGCACCAAAACTGTGCTGTGTGAAAGCACCCTTACTGAAGAGAGTTCTTTAAATGCGCATGTAATTATTAATCTAAAAAAAGGATGTCTTAGTAAATGGCCGTCTCATAGAAGTGCATGTTGATAAAGGGGCATATGTCAATGTTATTAGTCAAGCTGTCTATAATCATCTTAACAAAAAGCCTGTTTTTAAAAGTACTGATCGGAAAAATCTTTGCTGCCCCCCCAAAAAAGGCCCTGCTATTAGCTGAAAAATAAGCAGATACATGCTTGTCTAATATCACCTCTTGTTGATAGCACATCCCACTGTGCAGTGTCAGACTGGGGCACCTAGGGCCCACAGGTAAAGTTAAGTCTAAGGGCCCACCAGTTAAGTTGCTACTAGGCCCACCGGTGAAATTTATTTTAGGAGCCCACCCTACAGCTACTGTAAATGACTGTACATGCCTTCTATATGCTGCCTCTTGATTTTTGCCTCTTTCTCTGCTTTTCTGTCTCTTTCAAGGATGTATATGCAGTTAAAAAAACAATTCCAGGTTTACCATGCTCAGGGACCCACCAGGGGTTTCACCTATTCCCCTGTGGGCCAGTCCAAGTCTGCAACCGTGTAAATTGGGGATATGCTCCTAACAATTATGAGAGTTAGCAGCCGCAGGGATGATGGCAAATTTTATGGTTGCGACCAGAGATTATTGAGCATGTAGGGCTGGAGCCAGCAATTTTCCTTTCTGCTACTAGATGTCGTCTGGACACTGGAAATGGGAGAAAGAAAGGGAAAAACACGGGAAACTGTGGGGGAGAAGTTATTTTGGAGAGAGTTTAAATAGAGCAGGGTGAGACTGTGAGAGTGGTTAAGTCTTCTGTCATTAAGAGAAGTCAGCTTCCCCTCTGGAGCAGAGAGCTAGTGGTTCCCAGTGCGGTGGCGTGTGACGTGTCAAAGGACACAGAGTCAACATGTGGACAAAGAGTTTTCAAATTTGAAAAACGACAAAAATATTTTAAATGTCTTTCTCTTTTTTATGACATTATGGGGCTTAGAAATTTACATGAAAATTTTCATGAAAATATACAAAATAGATTTTTTGGGGGACCAGTCAAGTTCTGATGTGGCTTTGAGGGGCCCGCATGTTAGATACCCCCATAAATTACTCCATCTAAGAAAGTATTTAAAACAGCATTTAGGAAATTTGTTAACTCATTAGGTATTTCACAGAAATTAAAGCAGGTGAAATTTCACTTTTTTTGCTGATTTTCAATTTTTTGCTGATTTTCAATTTTTATCCATTATTCACTGGAACGTGGTAGATGTGACCAAGAAAATGCAACTCAACATCAATTCCCCAGCTTCTGCATTTTTTAGAGACACGTGGGATCGGGGCAATAAAGACAACAGACCAGCTCAGGAGCAGAGGTGCAAATACAATAGAGTATGAGTACAGACGAAAGAGGCAGTAAGATGTGTCTATTTACCTTAGGTTGACCTTGGGCTGGCCACACATGGGGTGTGAATGTGGCCTACTGGTCCTGTGTGAATGCTGGTGCATGAACTACCCATCCAATAGAGACAAAACTGGGCCAAGGTGGACTCTCACTTTTAAAGGCATGTTCACACGGCTTAAAATGGGCCGTATTTCGGCCCGTAATTACGCGCCGAAGTGCGCCAATTACGGGCCGAAAATGGCCCATTCATTACGGTAATTCACAGTTCTCATAGAGAACTATGGATTACGTCTCCTCTCCCCGCGCCGCTAGCAATTCAAGTCAATGGGCCGGCGAGTGCCGGCCCCCTGCTCAGTTCCCCGCTCCCGCCCCGCCCCCGGTCACACGGCGTAATTGCGGGGCGTAATTACGCCCTGCAAATACACCGTGTGAACATAGCCTAACTGTACTGAGACATCCCACACCACACCCCAGTCACACCCAGTCACACCCATGGGACGGTCTACACGCTCCTTCCTTCCAGGGCCATGCTGTTCCTAGCTTTGGACACAAAATGGACCATATCGTAGCAGGGAAATGCTGCAGGTTCGTGCTTCTGGTACCATCAGAACCATGTGGGTCCAAACACTGGATTGCTGCTCTGTTCCTGGCACCAGTTACCTGTTTCTCCCTGCCCGTGGCTCCTACAAATTCAGGAGAGACAGCTATGTGTGTGGGATGCTTCATATTTAAAAATATGAAACTGAGGTGTGCTTGTGACGCACGGTTATTCCATAATCATTATGAAATCCTGACTCTGCTGTGACTTATCCATCTCTTTGAACCACTTCACACCTTTCCCTACTACATTCCTCATTGCCTGGGTCTCTAAGATGACTGAGTAACCTGTGAAAATTGGTAATAGGACCTTTGAAGCAGGACCACATGCTGACACTTCCTTCCTATGGATGGAGAATTTGTTTAATTGAGTGCTTCCTCAATGACATGTGTTAAGCAGTGGAAATTAGCTGAAGTCCTGAATCCTGAGTGAACTGAGTGAATTTGGATGAAGAGCTGGGGGGGTGACTTTCATCATCTTCCTCACAGCAGCAATGCGTATGCTGCTTTAAATGAGCACAAATTGTTTTACATTAAGCCAATCGGTGATAGGTCTGGTTTATATCTGCGTCAAGGTTTCCAAAAAGAAGCCTCTAAAAAAATCCAAAAATTGTAGAAGAAATAATGCATCATGTAGCATGATTCTTTTCAATTTAAATGACAGACACAGTCTCAGACTGGCTCTGGTGAACACCGGGACCTCCCGCTTGCGGTGGTCCTGTGAATCCACCTCCTGTCCTGACAGTAAGCAGCATAAACAATTATCCTGCTCATAAAAGTGTACGTAAAAACTCGCACATCTTTTAGGGCTCTTGTAAGATCCAATTACACATTGATCAGTCCACAAGCTTGTGGAACACCAACTTCAAGACTTAGAGACATCTGATGTTATTGAACAAATTGACTCCTTGGTTCTCGACAATTGTTGTTGCACCTAAACTAAAGCAACCTGGTAAAATCAAAATTTGCATTGATATTCAAAATCCCAATTGGAGCATTCCAAGAGAGAGACACACATCATGTCTTTAGACCAGGGGTTCCCAAACTCCAGTCCTCACACCCCACCAACAGGTCATGTTTTCTGGCTTTCCTTAGCAGTGCACAAGTGATTTAATTATGCTGCACGGGTGACTTAATTTTTGTCAGTGCATTCTGTGGGAGATCCTGAAAACATGACCTGTTTGTGGGGCGTGAGGACTGGAGTTTGGGAACCCCTGCTTTAGACTATTGATGGAGCTTTTGTAGATCTGACTGACACAAAAATATTTTAAATTGACCTCAAAACTAGTAATGATCAGCTTTCAATTACATCTATATCACAACATTTAGAGTGGGTTTGTGGATTCAGGAACCTGAAAACCCGAATTTTATTTGGGGGCAAAAAATTTCAATTTTTTGGGTAAATTTCTTTTTAAAAGGACCCCTGACCCCAGTGTCGTGAGAATTCCAATAATTTTGATTACAGTAAAGGGGAAAAAACATTTTCTTAGAGAAAATTTCAATCGCAAACAAAATTTGTTTTCTAAAATTTATCAAAATGTGAGTTCACCAAAAGCCATTAAACGTTTTTGACTATCTTCTTTTTTTAAAATCCATCGGATCTGAAAAAATATGTCTAAAAATCTGTCGCAAATCAGCCCCCATGTCCTGTGGCAGACACACTCATGTTCCCCCTGCCTAGCACTCTTGTAACTCACCTCTCCTCACTCCTGCTCCACTGTGGTTCTCTGCTTCTTCCTGGGGCATACGTCCCGTCTCTCTGAAATTTAAATCTATATCTTCTGGCTACTCCCCTAGCACTCTGCCAGACCTTGATTGCTTTGTGGAGATTGTGCTGTTTGTGTTATTCTGTTGCCTGACCCTGGCTTTACTCGACCCCCTATTTCTCGGCGACCGCCCTGGCTTTAATTACATCTAACACAACATTTAGCCTTGGGTTTCTACCACGTAACAGAACTGACACGCTACAAGTCACCACAAGACCAACCTGCCACTTACAATGGTCCAGCAGATCCACTTCATACCCTTGATGGAGGGAAATTTGTTGGATATAGTTTTCTTAGATTAGTCTCATACTAATTAAATACCCAATATGACAACAGTTTCTCAACCCTTTGAACAACTAACATAAAATATGCTCCTTGGTCATGAATCATTGAACTTCAGACAACAGTCGACTAACCTAAGTCCAGCCTCACATGTGATATGGCCTATTTTGGCTCTCTAAAGTTTACAGAGCTGTGGACAAGGTTGGAGTTGGGAATGCGGAGTGGGGAATTTTGTGACTATTTTTCAAAACATCCATCACAACAATCTGCCAAAGCTGACCTGCAATAAGCCATTTTAGCTGAGTAGTATGTACATGTTGTTGCTGCACATTCTATGCCAAGATCAATGGCTATGGAGAAAATTAAATAAGCAAATTAAATAAGCAATGGAATTTGTTTCTCAGCATAATTAGCTATTAACAATTTTTGATTCACAACTGGAGTTCCTTCAATGCTGAGGCTCACCAACAAGCACCTGAATAAACAGCATATTTTCACTCTCTGTGTCTGACTAATATCTACTACTGTATAATAATCACTGTCATACCTCAGAAACTTGATTGGCCTCATCAAGGCGTGGAAAAAACAAAGCAATTGCTTAGAGAGAAAGTCTGGCTTCCAGGACATGTCAATAAAGTGGAGGCATTCATTAAAGCATGTCTACTGTGCCAAGCGACTACTGTTGTGCATAGTCATGCACTATTACAAATTACACCTTACCTGAAAATCCATGGGTTGCTGTTAGTGCTGATTTCTACTCTTATGACAGATCGTTCCTATCTACTGGCTGTCACAGGTTTCTGGTTATTGAACCTGTTTCATTAACCTCTACCTAAGCTGTTATGCCAAGATGAACAAGATTTATTCAGCACATGGCATATCTCACACAGTAAAGACCAAAAATAGACTTTCTTACATAGCACAGACTTTCAATTATTTGCAACTTATGTTGGAGAAGGGTGAAATGGTTAATGTGATGAACTCTAAGGCTAACAAGGCCCCCAAGGCTTGCACATTTATGCAGTCACTGGGGGTCATAAATAATTTCAAGGGTCACATTGGTGGTCATAATTATTACTAGGAATGTGATACGGTGCAACAAACAGGTTAAAGGTTAAGGGAGTTCAGTTGCTTTGCCTATATGAGGCCTTGATTCCCAATGGTAGTCCTGCATTCTTCTATAAAAGTAAACTAACTGTATTATGTTGCCTTTATTGTAGTGAAATATTCATATTATGTCATTATTCTGTTAAATATACCTATTGCACTTGTGTTACTGTAAACCAGTCACGAGGGGTTTGCATAGAGAGCTCTGTAGCATGGGGAGCCCTGTTAGGAGTGGTGAGTAGTGGACATTGGTTTGTGTCCCTATTTTGTGAGCAAGACTAAGGGTGACATATATGTATGGGGCTGCACCAGTATTCTGGTGTCCTTTCCATCCAAAACTAGCGCACTCCTGTTCTCTCGATGTATAAGCAGACGCACTCTAAAATTAGGCATATTTAGCAGCGCCCGCGGCACTGTGTAATGTGCCCAAGATTTGGGGGGCGTTCTGGAGATGTGACGACAACCGTATGATTCTACACATGCTGAAGAACAGCAAAAATAGGCTTATTACTGCTGGAAAAGCCAGACCAAGTAAAAGTGGTTTACCTGAGCCTGAGTTGTCATAGTGGAGCTAGAAAGTGCCAAATCTATGACCCACAGTAGAACAGGTTCATACATTCTGGCACATTCTACACTGCTTTAAAGCAATTTAGAACTACCTGTACATATATTTACACCACATTTTGTCCGAAGCCGTTCCTGGCTTCCATAATAAGAAAAATAAAACCTCTAAAACCTTTGCATCAAACATATAACATTTTTATGAGGCAATAAGTCATGCACTATATTTAACTTTTGGTAATGCAACAAAATGCAGAGTAAGTTATCAGCATCCCTTGTTTTTCTCTGGCCAAGTCCTTTACCCCACAAAAAAATTGTCTCTCTCCTGGGTGATAACTCACTTAAGATGAGGCAGCATCTTTAGCAAAATTCGCTGTCCCTTTCCTTAAGGCCCAGCTGATCCAATAGCTGTGAAGCTGCTACTACACAGCTCTCCTCTTGCTGCTGCTCCTTCCCCTGTTCTTCTCTCTACATGGCTCTTCTCTCTGCTGACTACGCCAAATGTAAAGATGCAGGTGGATGGTGTATTGTGGATGGTGGGTGGAGGAGTAGTTGTGATTTATGTGGAGCACCAGCAAACAACAATGTTCCGGGAAAACTATAGGCTTTTACTCACAGCTGTTTTGCTTGTGGACATTACAGAATTTCTAGGGCAAGACACATTGTTTTCTGAAAATTAAAACTTTTTTTTTTCTTTGGGAACCCCTTTTTTGGCCCATCTTTTTAATTTTGACCCCCTCCCGCCCCTTCGGGGTTCCCCCAAATGCCCCCTTACTTTTTTTATTTCCCTCCCCCAAAATCCCTTTCTTTTTTTTGGGGGGGGGGGGGGGGAAAAAATTTTGTCCGTGTTAATTTTCCCCCCTTATGTCTCGGGGATTGTTTACTTTTCCCCTTTCTGTTTTTGTGTAGGGGTTTCCCTTTTCCCAACATTTTGGGGGAAGGTAGGGTTTCCCTTTTTTTGGGCCTTGGTGAAAAAAACCCAAACTTGAACCCACATAAACCCCAAACTCCCCTGAACCCGACAGGGGCCCCCAATTTTTGGGGAAAACTTTTTGCCCCCCTTCCCCAGATGGGGGGCCCAGTCCGTCACCCCTTTCTTTAAAAAGAAGGGGGGAAGTTATTAATTAATACAAAACCCGTCAAAGGGGGGCCCCCTGGAAGCCCTTCAAGGGGTAAACCCCTTGGGCACAACCCAAATGGTCCCCCCGCCCTGTTTTTAGGCGGGAAAAGCCGTCCGCCTCAAAATTGTGGGGTCCGGTGGGCACGTTTTCCCCTTCCGGCCCCGGCCCCCCTTTCCTTACTTTTCCCCCGGGTCCCCCCCGCTCCTGTCTCGCCACAAGCCTCCCCGGCCCGCGGCCCCCGCATCAAGGCCCAACCATTAACCCCCCCGGGCGCCGGCTCTGTAAAAATTTAAAGGGCCAGTGCCCCGGGAAATTTTCCCTTTTCCCGGGTCATTTGGCCTTTTTTAAAGCCTGCCCCTTCCGGGGGCTGTTCCCCGGATTTTAGTGCATTTAGCCTATGAAAAAACTTTCCCAAAAACCTTTTTTCTGACTTACCGTTTTTACCGTCCCAATTTGCTTCCGGGGAAACCCCTTGTTTCGTCCAAGAAGTGGTACGGGAAAGAGAACAAAGCCCTTTGACATCTTTGGCAGAGTTGGCCCCCCAATAACCCCGGTGATATAAAGGGCCCAAAGGATTTTTTTCTTTGGGTTGGCCGGCCGAAGAAAAACTATCCCCCCCAACCCCAAAAATTCCCCTCCGGGAGTGCAGGACCCACATAGGCTCTACCGGAGGGATTTTTTCGGAGATCCACATGACCCCCAATGGACCAGTCGTCGGATGCTTTGATATGCTGAGAAAAACCGGTTCCTTCCCCGGGAAAAAGGGGTCTTGAAGCAGGGGGAAGAGGGGGGGTCTGCCCTTGACTTTTTTTCTCGGGGCCTTTTCGGAAGGGATCTTAAAACCCAAAGCGAGAGAAAAAAAAAGGGACCACTGTGGCCTGGGAGGTTTTAAAGGCCGGGCCCCGGTCTGAGGTTTTGGAAATTTTTTGATTTTGAAGACGTCAAAACGGAGGGGGGGCTCCCCCAACAAAATGCCCGCCACCCCTCCTGGGCCAATTTAATGGCCAACAGCTCACGATCTAAAAATGGCAAAAATTTTCGTTCACCCCCAAAGAGAAGGCCCTTTTAAGAAAAAACCCCGCATGTGACGGTCTTCCCTTTTGGGGACCCTTTGGGTAGGACTGCCCCCCCCCCCAGGGGAAGAGGCATCAACCTCAAGGCTAAAAGGGTCCCCTCTGGATCCGGGGGGACCCGATAGGTGCAGAGGGGGAACCACCCTTTTTCAGTGGGGGAGAATGCCTCCTGGGCCCAGATGGAGGCCAAAAATTTAGGGGGGCGTTCTTCCTGGTGAGAGCCACGAGGGGACCCCACCACGTGAAAAGGGGGGGATAAATTCCCGGGTAGAAATTTGGGCAATCCTGGGAAACCCGTTAAATCGCCCGGAGCCCGGAAAGGTGGGCCACTGCGGGAATCCAGAGAGTTTCCCCAGGGCCCAAACTGAAAAACCTCGACGGGGGACAATGTAAACCCCGGGAAAGGGGGAAGGGCCCCTTGGCCTGGTGGAAGCGGCATTTCCCCAGTTTTAGGAACAGGGGTTGTCCCGCAAACGAGGGCCCAGCCCTTGGCAAAATTGTCTCCGATGGGTCCGTAGGGCAGGAAAAAAAAATAAAAATATCATCCGGGGTACAAAATTTACGTGGTGTAAGCAAGCCCCGAAAAAACGCATTGACGAACCCCTGGAATACAGCTGGGGGTTTTGCATGGGGCCCGAAGGGCTTTCACACGATTTTTCAAAATGCCCTTTCCCGGGTTTTTTTGGAATCCCTTTTCCTTCATCCCCCTCTGAATTGTGATCAGGTTTTGGGGGTTTCCTGGGCAGATCAAATTTGGTGAAGGGATCTTGGCTCCACGGGGAGGGGGGATCGAAGGGGCTCGTAAAATAAAAGGGGGAAAGGGGGAAAAAGCGATTTTAAACCCCGTGATTTCTTTAGCCCTCTGAAATCGACCCAACGGACCGAAGTAAACCGTCTTTTTTCTGAAAACGAAAAAAAAGGGCCGGTTACCGGGGGTGAGGGAGGTTTTGCGAATGAACCCTTTCGCCAAGTTCTCCTGAAAAATTTTGGCCGACAGGGCCCTTTGGGCCCTTCGGGGCACAGGGGAGAGGGGAAATAGGCCCTTTAACCCGTGGGGGACGGGGTTTTTTACCCGGGAGGAGTTTCTATAGGCATTCATACGCCCGATGGGGGGGAAACCCTTTCCAGCCCTTTCCTCCCCCAGGAAAACTTTCTCCAAGACCCTTTGGTTTACCCCGTGGGCCCCTGTAAGAAATTTGACAGACATGGGGGGGGGAAAAGGATGGCCCACCGGGGTGGGTCCCAAAACCAAAAAAGGGGTTTCCCTGGCTTTCCCCAATCCCCAACAAAGGGGTTTCGCCCTTTTTCTCCATCAAGTGTGGGGGGCGGGGCTTGCAGCCAGGGGAAAGCCCCAACAGGATCCCCGGGAAGAAGCGGGGGGGGCAGGTACCGTGGAAAAAAAAAAAAAGAAAAGATCCTCTCCGTGTGTAGGCCCCCCCAAAACACAATCATCACGGGTCTGGTAGGAACTGGATGGAGTCGCTGAGGGCTCCCCCCTGACCCGAAGAGATGAGCAACGGCTTTTCCAGACGGGTCACCGGGGAAACGGGAACGAGGGGCCCAGGGGGGGCGTGTTTGAAGTTCCCGGCGGAGCCGGGGAAACCAAGAAGGAGACACCCGAAGAGATAGGCCAGCATCCTTTGTTACCCTCCACTGGCAACATCAGTCGGGAGAGGAGGGGGTGAGCCAAACCCAGGGAAAGCCTCTCCCCACAGGGCCCCTAAGGGGGCGGGGGTTTCCCGAAGCCCGGGGGACGCCCGCGGACAATTTTCCCACGGAAAAGGTTTCCCGGGGGGGGCCAGTAAAAGGCAGAGATTTTTCCACCCTGCGACGGGACAGTTCGGACTCCGACAAAATGTGCCCGGTCCACCTGCATTGGGCTCTTCATTTGGGCCCAAAAACGGAGGGGGGGGGGGGGAGATTCGGGAAAAACAGGAGCCAGACGAGGAAGGCGGGGGGGTTTTTGCCCCAAATCCCGCTCCTGACGGGAGCTCCTGCTGGTGTTCCCCTGAAACGACGTTTTATGCCCCAGTGGCAAGATGTAAAGAGCTCACTCAACGACGAAAAAAAGATCTCTGGCCCGCAAGGCTCTTTTTTTCTCTGCCCCGAGAGACCCTTTTTAAATGTGGGCACAGAGGGCGGCGTCATTCCAAGAGAGCCGGGGGTAGGGGGCGGAATTGAACCCCCATTTTTCCCCCCGGAGAGTCCCCTTTGGGGTTTGATTTAGTAGCGCCGTCTCCCCCCCGGAAAGTGCCCGGCAGGCTCCCAAAAAACGCGTGAATTCTGGGGAGGGAAAGGGCCTTTTAGGGGTTTCGGTCACAGGATCCTTTCCCTTCCCAAAAAAGGCGTTTGCCCAGGTAGGGGGCCCTTTCCCCGGAAAAACAGGCTCACCACGAAGGCCCCCAAACCCTTTGGGGGTTTCAGTGGGAAAATGGGTCGGGGCCCTCACTCCACGTGCATGGGCACTGGTGGGATGAAACCTCTGGGGAGCTTCGAGTCTCCCTTTAAACTTGGTAGGGGAGAGGAAGGCGGGAAACTTTTGGGGCCCCGGTTGCCAGAGGTGGGTGGCCCGGGGTAAAAAGAAATTTATGGGGGAGGAGGGGAGGTTGTGCTGTTGGGTGGGACGCCCCGGAGGGTTTGGGGCAAACATGGCGGACAAAGGGGCCCCGTTTTCTGAGGCCTTTTTTGGCGGATCTGCTGCGACTGTTGGGGGGGGACAAGGTCTTGGAATTCCCCTTTGACCCTTTTGGGAGAGGCACCCTTTTTGGGGATCCATGGGGGTTTGGTCTAACTGTAAAGGGCCTTTGGGGGTGGATCCTTGGCCACCGCAAGCGGGTTATAGCTAAGGGCCCCCAGGGAAAAGGAATCTAAGTAGCCCCCGGGTTTTTCCCCGAAGGGCCCCCCGCCCCAAAACGGGATGGACTTGCTGCGGCGGGAGGCTACCAGGTCGTCCCCCCCTGAAATGATTGCTTGCGAAAGGGGGCCGAGGTGCAGCGAGGTACAGAATCGTAGTCCCAGTAACGTAGTCCCTGGGCAGGCCCGAAGGTCAGGGCAGCGGGGAAGGTTCGTGGTCGTGGACAGGCAGGAAGGGGCCCGGGGAAAGGCGCAGAGGGGTTTGGGGTCAGGAAACGTAACAAAGGGCTGGTACAACGGGGAAGGCCCACCCAAAATTTCTTTTAGGAACGCTTTTTTCTCGGCTCGGGGCAAAAAATAGATCCAGGAGGAAATTACTGTAGACGGTAAACCCCTTTAAAAAGGGAGGGCCTTTAGCAGACTTAACCCCAAATTTTCGGGACACTTGCCCTTTAAATTTTTACGAGGAAAGGGGCCGCTAGGGAACGGGGACACGCAGCCTGGGCCCCCCCGGAGACCGGAAGGGACAGGAACGGGGCCCGGGTAAGTTTTTACCCGGGGGGGACCCCCCGGTCGCCCGCGGCCAGCGGGGGCACCCGAAACCCCGGCAGGCGCCCGGAAGGGGGAAACCCCGGGGGGGGCCCCCGGGGCCCGGGAAACGGGGGAACCCTTTGGGGGGCCCCTACAGGGTGGGGGTTTTTTGGTGTGGAGTGTTTAACCTTTTTTTTCCACTCATAGCATTTGACATTTCGGCCAAAAAGTTCAATTTTAGTTTCCCCTGACCAGAGCACCTTCTTCCACATACTGTGTCCCCTATATACTGTAGCTTTTTTCAAAACGGGTCTTCTTATGGCTTGCTTTCAAAAAGGTCTTTCTTCTTGCCACTCTACCATAAGGGCCAGATTTGTGGAGTACACGACTAATAGTTGTCCTGTGAACAGATTCTTCCACGTGAGCTGGGGATCTCTGTAGCTCCTTCAGAGTGACCATGGGCTTCTTGCTGTTTTTCTAGTTGGTACTCTCCTTTCCAGACTGTCAGTTTTGGTGGATTGCCATTTCCTGAACGGTTAGTAGTTTTATGTACCATCTCCTTTAATTTACAGATGATGGATTGACCAGTGTTCCATTAGATGTTCAGAGCTTGAGCTATTTTTTTTTTTTAAAAACTTAACCCTGCAATACACTTTATCACAACTTTATCTATTAGCTATCTGGTGTTAATTAGTTTGCATGACGCTGTTTGCTCACTAATTTTCTCTAACATACCTCTAAGGAATAACTGCTGTAGTTATGCTGAGAATAAATAATATACAGATGCACTCTATTTAATAATTAGGTGACTTCTTAAGACAATCGGTCACATTAGATTTTATTTACCGGTATCAGAGTACAGGGGGCTGAATACATATGCACTCCACACTTTCAGTTTTTAATCTAGCAGAAATTTGCACACATTTTCTTTACACTTCACAAATACTTGATACTTTTTCTTGCTCTATCACATAAAATATAAATAAAATAAATTTACGTTTGTGACTGTAAAAATGAGAAACAGTTCAAGGGGGTATGAATATAGCCATTATATAGCCATTGTTGAGGTCAGCATTGTAAGAAGGACTATCTATGTATCGTTTGTGACGCTCCTACCAGCATAGTAGAGAATCCCTGACACATCTTAAATGCTTTGCAAAGAAACTGATTTTATTCACACATTAGATCTACAACAAGGATTCAGCTCTCCATATTATATATTTTGCAATGTAGAAATAATACAGTGAAAGTCCCACAGTCCCAACGTTTTGGCCTATCTTCCATTCTTCCAAGGACCTAAACAGTGGGAAACTGGAGTCAGAAGCAGGCGGGTGCTTCTGGCTCCATGATATGGAGAGCTGAATCCTTGTTGTAGATCTAATGTGTGAATAAAATCAGTTTCTTTGCAAAACATTTAAGGTGTTACATGGATTCTTTACTATTTGAACTATTATCCTTGGGTTATTTCCACAGCGCACCCAAACTCCGATTAAGGTGTGCAGCACCATCATAACTACAGCAAGGTGGTAACTACTACGACCTTACCAACTAAAATCCATAGGGGTGAGCGCCTTGCACTTGGAGTTCACAGTATACCTCTCATACTCCTCTTTTAAGCTCCTGACAAGATATCCTCCTTGTTCTCAATGATTCCATCTACAGGCTGAAAAAATATGCAGATAGAGGAGGTGCAAGCAGCTAGAGGTAAGTGTGGGAGATTAGGTGCTTGTTTGAGGCCTGAAACCTAGAGTCAACTTATCATTACCATACTATCCAAAACCCTTTCAAGTCACAGCGATGAATAGTTACTAGATTAGTGTTTAACATATTACAAGGAAAGTGTCTACTTTCAAGAAGCTTGGTGGCTATGATCCAGGAGTGACCAACACAGAAGAGTCAGATGAAGATGACCTCCCTCCAGGTGCAAATTGGATCCTATATGCATTATATACACTCTCCTGAGTCTACTTCAGCAACTCTATCTCAACTCCAAAAAAACACATCCGAGAATTAACAGGCCACATGGAAATGTGATAGCTCAATACTGTCCAAAATGAACAAACACCACAAAATCACCTCATGGATTATGTTCTTCAGTAAAACTTTACAATTAATGTTAACATTCACAGAATTTTTCTATCTTTTTAAAGAGGGGAGGGATGTGATGTTAAAGTGGTTGTCTCACTACAAGGATTGCTTTTTATGTTAAAGATCTTGCAAAAACAAGTCACTTTGCTATATATGTTCGTTAACATTGTCCTACCTATTCCTAGATATCCCCTCTTGTACGTGCTGCATCAGTTCCTCAGGTCGCTATAGCTACAGACCTGTTTGATCTCTCCTGATAGGCTGCCAGCACTGGTCATTATAGCTACAGACCTGGCTTCTACTGCAGCCTGGTAAAAGCCAGTAAACACACCCCTGAATTCAAAATGAAACCAAGAAAACAGGACTGAGGTTAGATGAATCGATGTAGTGAGACAACCCCTTTAAGCTGTTATGCAATTATGCCTTTTCTTATTATTTTTTGTATGCACTGCCTAACAGTGGGGTATTAGGAGGCAAAGCAGATCAAGTAGAGGCAGATGCCACATACACAGCCATGAAGAAGTGCCTTCTGGCCATAGAATTGAGTTCCCCAGTATGGATTCCTTTCATGTCATTCGCATTCTTACCACAACATTGCAGTCCTCATAAGAATATAGCCTTACTGGGTTGTGTGCATGAGCACTTCATCTCTTCCCCATATAGTGATTAGGGAATAGCACGTTTGTTAATTTTCATCCACGTCCACCTAAACTGACAGCCCAGACAAGGAGAGCACTAATTAGAGAAGAAGTGAAGAGGCAAAGTGTCACTTTGGAGGAGCTGCAGAGGTCCACAGCTCAGGTGGGAGAATCTGTCCACAGGACAACTATTAGTCATGTACTCCACAAACCTGGCCCTTATGGAAGAGTGGCAAAAAGAAAGCCCTTTTTGAAAGCAATCCATAAAAGCTATAAAAGGGACACAGCAAGCATGAGGAGGAAGGGACTCTAGTCAGATGAGACCAAAATTAAACTATTGACCTAAGTGCCAAACGCTATGTGTGGAGGAAAGCCAACACTGCACATTACCCTGAACACACCATCCCCAACATGAAGCATGGTGGGGGCAGCATCACACTGTGGAGAAGCTTTACTTCAGCAGGGACTGGGAAGATGGTCAGAGCTGATGGGAAGATGGATGGAGACAGGGCCGTATTTCCCACTAGGCACCCGTGGGCACGTGCCTAGGGCGGCGCCTGCTAGGGGGCGGCACTGCAGCAGGAGTTCATTTGAAAAAAAATTATTTTTTTATAATTTCCTCTGACTGGGGAGGCAGGTGGGTGCAATGTGACTGGGGAGTGGAGGCAGGTGAAACGTGAGTAGGCAGTGGAGGCAGGGGAAACGTGAGTGGGCAGTGGAGGCAGGGGAAACGTGAGTGGGCAGTGGAGGCAGGGGAAACGTGAGTGGCAGTGGAGGCAGGGGAAACGCGAGTGGGCAGTGGAGGCAGGGTAAAAGAGTGAGTGGGCAGTGGAGGCAGGGGAAACGTGGTGGGGAGTGGAGGCAGGGGAAAAGTGAGTGAGAGGTATTAGGAATGGTGAGAGGATGGAGGAAGGCAGGTGAACATGGTATCAAACTATATGGAGCTGCCTATCATATAATGGGAGGTATCAGACTATATGGAGCTGACTATCTTATAATGGGAGGTATCAGACTATATCGAACCCGTCTAATCATTATTTAAAGGGAGGTATCAGACTATATTGAGCTGTCTATAATATAATGGGGGGGTATCATACTATATGGAGCTGTCTATCATATAATAGGAGGTATCAGACTATATGGAGCTTTCTATCATATAATGGGAGGTATCAGACTATATGAAGCTTTGTGTCACTGTCATATAATAGGAGGTATCAGACTATATGGAGCTGCCTATTATATAATAGGAGGTATCAGACTATATGGAGCTTTTCTATCATATAATAGGAGGTAAACAGGGCCATATGTAGCTGTGTATCATTGGAGTTATCAGTCTGTATGGAGCTGTCTATTATATAATGGAAGGTATCAGACTGTATGGAGCTGTCTATCATATATTGGGAGGTATGAGACTATATGGAGCTGTCATATAATAGGAGGTATCAGACTATATGGAGCTGTGTGTCATGTTTATGTGTTGTATAGGTGTCAGTATCATATAGGGCTCTCATGTGATGTGTAAAATAGGTATCATATAGGGGGGGTGTCTAGGGCAGCACCTCTTAGGGCCAGGTGGTCATACAGCATAACAGCCTAAGGGTGCTCTTTACACAGTGGGCCTTTTTGATGTGTTTGTTAATGTGTGTGTTTTGTGCAGGTCGGCACAAACAATTGATGCTGTACATTGCTGCACAAACATTGCGGTAAAATCAGGATTTTTGAACAGCAGCAATGCACAGTATTAATCACTGTGCCTTTCTGCACAAAAACACACATTAACAAACGCATCAAAAAGGCGCTGTGTGAGAGCACCCTCAGGCTATATGACCACCTGGCCATCTCACCTATATAATCTTATTAGACCTTCCATCTAACTATGAGACCTGTCCACTGTGAAGGCCCCAGTGTCTTCCCTGCCCCCCCCCCCCTCCCCTACCACCGCCTTCATTTCTTAGAACATTCTGGGATAATGAAGTCTGATTTGCTGCTCTGGGTGAGAATCTGTCATAGATCATAATCATATACAGACGACCAAACGAAGAAATCTGCAATCAGAAAATAAAAATGTCAAAGAAGAAAGGAATATGGAGCAGGGTTTGGATTTCATAAATAAAAAAGTTGGTGACATCTTCCCTTTAAGCTGCAGAGTGGCTTTTAAATTTGGTTTTAAGTCTAATGGGTTTAGGTGCAGGCACAGTGTGGGTGGCATCTCCCCAGTCTATCCTGTATGCTGAATAGGGTTTTCCAATATCTAGGAAAGCTGGGTGACGGCAAGCCCTTCAATTAGCTTTCTTCTTGAGCCGTTACATGGTCATAAGTGGGGGGTGGCTTTTTTTTTTTAAGGGGTTAACATAATCTGAAAGGGGCGTGGTATGCTAATTAGTTAATAGGGGCGTATTAGGGTTTAGTGCCTAGGGCAGCACGACCTATAAATACAGCCCTGGATGGAGATAAATACAGGGCAATCCTGGAGAAAACCTGTTAGAGGCTGCAAAAGACTTGAGACTGGAGCATTCACCTTCCAGCAGGACAACGACTCTAAACATACAGCCAAATCTACAATGGAATGAACTAAATCAGAGCATATTCATGGGTTATAATGGCCCAGTCAAAGTCCAGACCTAAATCCCATTTAGAATCTGTGTCTGTGATTTGAAAATAGCTGTTCACAAATGTTCGCCAACCAACTTTGCAAAGAAGAATGGGAAAATTCCAGTCTTTAGATGTGCAAAGCTGGTAGAGACATCCCCCAACAGACTCCAGCTGTCATTGCAGCTAAAGGTGGTCCTACAAAGTATTGACTCAGGGAGGCTGAATACATATGCACACCACGAAATGTGGAAGGACACGTATCATTTACTTTACACTCCTCAAATACTTGCTACTTTGTGTTACTCTATCATGTGAAATATTAATAAAATACATTTAAGTTTGTGGCTGGAATGTTAAGAAATGAGGAACTTTTATCACTTATCCACAGAATAGGTGATAAGTGTCATATCGCTAAGGCCCCAATGTCGTGAAAACAAGGTTGTGTGTTAAAGAGGAACTGGAAACATGAGACCTCCACTCTCATGATTAATAGGGGTCCAAGCCGCGGGGCTCCAAGCAACCAGACACTTATCACTTATCCTGTGGATAGTCTTTAAATGTCTTTTCTGGGAAAATCACTTTAAATTGTATTTTTGAAGACATAAAAATAATCCAGGCCAGCAGACAATTTTATACAATCCTGTGTACTTTACTCAGTAGGTGCAGTAATTTCAGGCACTCAGAGACTTTAGTCATGTAATGTTTGCTTTTACATGATTGAGCCTGGGAAGAATCACACCAAAGTGCTGAAGTAAACTATTGATTGTTTCTGTGTATTTACCCTTTTCTTATTTAGTTGTGTTGTCGCATAATACTCAAATGTTTTAAAGTAACAGGCTGAGTCGTAAACCAGGGAATATCGCAGCCAATGCAAAAATAATATTTCATATGAAATTTCATCTACTACACAGTAATCCACTTTGGTCAGAACAAATCCATTCTTCACATACAGCACTCTCTAATCTCTTGTTCTTGTTAATGAGAACCAGAATGTTTCTTTGCTATTAGGCTTCCTTCACTCATAGTTTTTTGTGGTGTTTTTGTTTCTTGGTTTGTAATAAGCACAGTGAATTTCATACATTTTTGCAAGCGGTTTTTGGGGGTAGCTTTTTTCATTCAGACAAATTTTAATCTATGAAAAATAGCTGGAAAAAAAACATACCCTGCATGCTGCATTAAAAAAAATACACCAATAGTATGGAAAAACACCACAAACA